>VZTB01014672.1:40498-88927 GCA_013397245.1 Thryothorus ludovicianus | reverse complement strand
TTGTTCATTTTGTGTGCTGGGGGTGCTGTGCCTGTTAAATAAACAGGTTCTTTCCACTTCACTTCCTGAACTGGTGGCATGGAGGAGCCCTGTGGGTTTGCTTTCCCCACTTTGGAGATCCTCTCTCAAATCTGCCCCAAACCAGGACACAGCTCAAAGCCCGGCTGGGGCTTTGTTCATTTTGTGTGCTGGGGGTGCTGTGCCTGTTAAATAAACAGCTTCTTTCCACTTCTCTCTGAGGAATTCTCCCTGAACCAGTTGGTGGTTTGCTTTCTCCCCTTTGGAGATCCTCTCCCAAATCTGCCCTAAACCAGGACACGGCTCAAAGCCCGGCCGGCCGCCGCTGATCCGGCGGCGTGGGATGGGGGCAGAGGAGAGGGAATGTGGGCCTGGGGAGTGGGGAAGGGCTGCAGGCTCTGCACCTGTCTGCCATAGACGTTGACACAGATGCGTTTGCGCAGCACCAGCTGCATCTCTGCGGGGTGGCTCAGCTGGACAGTGGCTCTGACAATCAGGTAAACCCTCTCCTCGGCCGCCGTCCCCTTGCTGAGCTGGATGCAGTCGTGGACCGTGGAGTCCCACGAGGCTTCTGCCTTCACCTGCAAAAAAAAAATAAAATATAAATGTATCCTCTAATAAGCATAATTAGGTGTATAATTAACTGTAATTAATTAAGCATAATTAGCAAAAATACATAATACATAAATTTTGAGAGTCGGCTTCTCCGTTTCGCTCCCTGTGAAGAAAAAAAAAAAATCCCCTGCACTTTAGAAGAGGCCATTTAAAAATCAAGATCAGTTTGCCAAATGAAGACGTTGGGATTAAAAATGCCAATTTGCTCAAACTCTGGAACATTTCCTCTTGAAAAAAAAGATCTTTGAATACCCAGGATCATTGCAAATAAATTATAAAATATGCAGAAGTGCAGGACCATTTGGCCTAATTTATTAAGATAAACTAGAGAGCAACAGAGATTGCAGTGGAAATCTTCCATCACACCACAAAAATTCTCCTGTCTGTATTTGAGAAATAACTTTGCTGAAGCCTTTCTAGCAATACAGCAAAAGCTGGAATTTTTCTTTTTGCATGTTAAAATATAAGTACTACTGGAGACTTAAATGGTTTATCTTCAAACCATAAGAAAACCGGCCTGGTAGCCAAATTTTCAGGCTCTAAATACAAATCAAGACAAAAGAAAATCCCTAACAGAACTACCAGGAATAAAGCTCCTCTAAAGACTAAAAAAGTTTCAGAGAAAGGAACAAAATTTTAATGGATTAAATAAGTCAGAGATTCTAAACCTAAAAATAGAAATTAAAAACCAACAATTGTAAAGTCATGAAACTATGAGTTCTGTGGCAAAATGGAGGCTAATGAGTGTAACAATGCAGAGGTAAAAATGTTAATTAAGATTGTTTGGTTTTTCAGCCAGGGCTTTTGCACACTAATTTGCTCAAACACAAACTGAATCTCAGGCTTTTGGAATGCTTGGATTTGGCTGAAGGAAAATCCTTGAGTTTTACTCTTTTCCAAATCTTGGTTATATTCCCAGTGAATATTCCTTGAAAAGCTCACAGGACAAACAAGAGCTCCATAATTTCTGTGACATATTTGATGCATAATTTTCACATGTGGACATATAAAAAGAACAATCAAAAGACTAAAACTCCCTGGTCTGCAGCTTCCCTTACCTCACTGTCGTGATGCTTCACAATCTGCAGCTCAAAGAATTCCTCCTCCTCCTCTGCCACCAGAGTAGCATCCCAGCCTCCTGCCTCTGGGTCATCCAGGTTATCCTGAGAGCTGAAGTCATCAGCTGCCAAAGGAGGGGATGTGGAAGGTGAGGAAACACAAAGCAAAAAAATCACCAGCAGGTCATGAATTCCCATTTTCATTCCCAGCTCCCAAGCTTGGCTGCTTAGACTTCGCCTTCAAAATTAAAGCTGCATTGTTCCACTTAAAAAAAAAAAAATAAAAAATCCCACTTCTATACAGAAAGTGTGCACAAAGATTTGGGGATGCAGACTCAAATGTTCCCTATAAAGGGCAGGAATCTCTCCCTGTGGAAAACCCCTTCCTTGCCCACAGGTGGATTTTCAGCACTGGGCTCATTTGTTATTAAATATGTGCTGCTGTTAAGACAAGCTGCTGGTTGAACAGGAGAAAACACAGTACTTTCAGATCATGATTTAAAAAAACTCTTAATCTGGGTTGGGAGAAGCTCAGCCTGTCCTGGCTGGAGTCCCTCCCCATGAATTATTAACCAGCTCCTCTCCAGATCCATGGATGTGCTGTCCCAGGTGGACAAACCCCCACAGCTCAAGGATTGCAGCCCAGGTCTCCTCACAACAGGCTGAGTGTCACCCCCCTTCTCCCCTGACACTGCTCCCCCAAATGTTAACCCTCTTTCAAACACCCCATCAAGGATTTATTTAACTGACTGCTCCCTGGGTTGCTCTGGGGCTGTGACCCTCTTGGTTCCAGCTTCCCATCTCTGGTAGGAGCAAGTGATAAACACATTGTGCAAACTGGATCTTGCACTGGGATGCACAGAAACATAGGATTATTAAAACCTATGGCTCCTCCCATACATAAAATTGTTTATTTTGAAACATTAAGCAATGTGTTTCAGGAAAAATGAGCACTTCTCCAATTAATCCACCTGCCATTCCAGGATTTTGTTGATTTTAAGAGTTTGCTTCAATTCTGTAACGTCACTGGCTGGACAAAGTTTGTTTTCAAATTACTCTGCCACTTACCATTCAAGTCAAGGAATATAACAGGAATGTGAGTTTCCATACCAGCCACAGGAGTCCTAAAATACAAGACAGGGACAATGGTGGCATTTCAAGTACCAGAGATTTACCCAGCACACGTCCCTGATGATCCAAACCCCCAGGACATTGCATTCAGTCTGCAATTTTTAGCCAGACCATTGATAACCTTGGCAAACCTCTTTATTTTAATTTACTGCTGCAGAATCCAAGAGACTCCAATAAATTAGTATTTCTTTTATATCAGCTCTCTTAGAATTATCTTCTTTGACCTCTGCTTTTTGAAGTGTTTTCTCTCTCTTAAATGCTAATAGCAAAATTAATTTACTTACTAATTTACTTATTAATTTATTTACTCTGACACGCACATTCATGAAATGCAAACCCCTCCACTTTAATGATGGAGGGAAAATGGGGAATCAGAAAAATCAGTCTCCAAGTTTTTAAACTAACACTGATGCTGCCACTCCACACAGTTATTACTCTTTCTTACAAAAAACATAACGAAGAGCCAAAACTGATGAATTTATAGTGAACAAGAGCAGGCTGGAGTTTTTTGTAATAAATAAAGTGCTTGAATCATACTGAACATTTCCTCTGGTGCAAACCAGATTCTTCCTGGAGCAAGTTTCCAGCAGCTCCACTGTTTTCAAACCCAATGAAACACACTGATGTGAAAATTGATGTGTTTCCAACAATAACTTGGTATTTTTTATGTTTTAGAAGCTCTGACAAACTTCAGCTTGAAATTCCATGACACTCAATTCCACCAATAAATAAACTGTTAGAGGTTTGCTCAGAGAAGATATTCAGGAAGCTGCAAGCACCTGAAGATGAATTTGAGGTGAAACAACCCCAAATCTTTATCTGCAGTTGTTGCTCACAGCTGATCCAGCACAGCACTCTCAGTCTAGTGCTCTCTACTATTTTTAATGTTCAGAAAATTACATGGAACTCTTGCTGACTAAACAGAGTTTGTTCTCAAACCAGGAGTGCAACAAAATGCTCCTGGAGATGCAGTTTTATGATGAGAGGGCAGCCTTTTAAGTGAATGAACTAGGTAGTTAACATATTAGCTAATTTTTTTAAATGGCGAGTGCAGTGGCAATAAATATTGATTCCTTTTTTCAGAAGGTCATAATTACACCCTGATCAATAACAGTATCGTTTACCAAACAGCATTTCTGAATTTCAGAGACACAACCTGATAAAATAATTTAAGCAAGAGGCCTAATTTTAACAACTTTGCTCATGCAGGGTACAGAGGCCAGATTGAGGAGAGAAAAAAAAAAAGGGCCACAATCCAAAACCAGGAACGAGCTGTGGATCATTTTGACATCCCTCCTCTGAGAATGGATGTTCCTACCACTCTGCTGGAGCTCCAGGGATCCCACTGCCAGCAGAAGGAACCATCACAGCATTCCTTTCCTCCGTGAGGGTCAGCCTCATCTCCAAAAGCTGGGCCTCCCGATCCGCGTCGTCCTCTGTTTTATCTGCAAGCAGGACGTCAGTCAGGGCAGCAGAGCAGCTCTGGCACGTGGCACAGAGATTTTGTACCCCCCATGAGAGAATAAACCTGCCCTGCTCACAATCCAGCACCCAAAGAAACACCCCAAAACAACCAACCATTTCATAAAGGCTCCTCCGACTTGAACTTCACCCCCAAAAAAGCAAATTACTGCTGGGTGCAGAGATCCAGCTCTCCCTGAACATCTCTTCTAAATTTGACAACACATTAAGATTAAAGGTGTGTGCACATCTCTCAACCTTTTACTATTTTTACCTTTAAGAGCCTTTTCCTTACCAGGCTTGCCCACGAGTTTCTGCAGCTGCTGATCAAGGTACTCCTGGCGCTTGGTTAAGGCACAGAGCCACTTCCGACGGAGCCTCTCCAAGTCCCTGTCCTAAAAAGTGGAGAAAACCCACATTAAATATTGCCCCAGGAAAAGGAAATCAGGAAAGTCAAGGTTTCCTGATGATGCTTTGCACATTTTTCTCAACCCTTCTGCTCATCCTACACCCAAGCAGAAGATAAGGAAGGCACATCCAAATCCTTCAGCTTTCCACATCTTATTTGAAGTATTTTTGCTTACTAACTCTTCAGCTTTTTTTTCTGTATTACCCAGCTGAAAAAACCCTCCATTTTATACAATTCTTTATCCCCAAACTATTCCAAAACTCACTAAACCATTGGAGCTGGAAACCCCAGTCCTCACCACTCCTCTCATGAGAGGAATCCATCCCTACCCCACATCAAACCACTGTTATGGCATTTGCAAATGTGACCCTAAAATAATTTTTTCAAGTGCTTTAAAAAAAACCCCAAAACACCTGAGTATCCTTAAGAACATTCAGCTCCTCCTCTAATGTGCTTTAATCTGAAAAATTCTGCATTTGTAGGAGAGAATTTTGCATTTTTACCTGATAACTGTCCATTTCATCCTCTTCTTCCTAGGCCAAAACACAAAAAAATGCCATTAATTTTTTTTTTTTTTCATATCAGGAAACACACTGAATGTAGAAGGTGTAACTATTTTAAGCAATGTAAATCTTACATAAAAATAAAAGCCTGAGTTTAGCAGTGGCATGGTCACAGAATTAAAACACAATAATATCCCAAAGACTTGCTGCTATCATCTCATCTAAACACCAACCAGAACAATCCAATAATTACAATGGAAAAATTCACAGTAATGTAACTATTACATCTCAATAATTGAAAGAAAGTGGAATAGAAGAAAGAAACAGGAGGAACAGCTTAAAACCTGTTGATCCTGGACAGCGAAGAAAAATGCAGCAAAGAAAAATGTTTTACCTCCAAGACTTCGGTGTGAATGAAGTCTGAAAGTGCTGAAAAATCAAAGTCTGGTATAGAATCCCAGAATCCCAGAACTGTTAAGGTTGGAAAAGACTTTTTAAGATCATTGAGTCCAACCATCAACCAGCAGCACCACCACGGTCAGCACTGAACCCCAAATGCCACATCCATGAGGTTTTTTAACACTTCCAGGGATGGGGACTCTACAACTGCCCTGGGCAGCTGTGCCAGGCTGGACAACCTTTTCCAGGCAGGAATTGTTCCAAATATCCAACCTGAATGTCCCCTAGAATTATTTAAGGCTGTTCCCTCTCATCCTGTCCCTGTTCCCTGGGAGAAATCCTGATCCCACCTGGCTGCCCCCTCCTGTCAGGGAATTCCAGAGAGGAAAAAATCCCCCCTGAGCCTCCTTTTCTCCAGGCTGAGCCCCTTTCCAGCTCCCTCAGCCTCTCCTGGTGCTCCAGCCCCTTCCCCAGCTCTGTTCCCTTCCCTGGACACTCTCCAGCCCCTCAGTGTCTCTCCTGTCACAAGGGGCCCAGATCTGCCCCCAAAACTGAGATATGTTCAAATGATTGGAGGTGACTTTGCTGCAAAGGAGAACTGTAAAAATCTACTGTAATTATTTGAGAATTAGAACAGCAGCCACACCAGGAGTGACAAAGCAGACCTTCAACCTTTTATTTATATAATTTTCTGATGGCACACACCACCTTTAATTCTTGACCTTCATCCCAAGCAGAGCCACTTGGAAGGAGCACGAGTGCCCCTCCTGACAGGGAATGGCAAAGGAATGAGGGCTCCAATCCTCAAGGAATTATTACTTATCTAGTTAAGCAATAACGAGCCACCAGAGCCTACTTCCCTACCTCCATCACAAAAGCAAAAACTTAGCTAAGCTAAAATTAAAAAGCCATAGCAAAGAGGCATTTCCTTAGTTCAAGGTCTTCAGAAAATCTTTCACATTCCAGAGATACCTGATTTACCTGAGGTAAGAGATATGATAATAAGGGGACTAAAAACCCAGGTGCTGATGTCCAAAGCCTATTGTAAGCAACAGGTCTCATAAAATCTGATTTTCAGTGGTCCTTCCCCATGGGGGTTATCAATGGCAGGCAGAACTCACTGGTTTCTCCCTCTCAAGTTGAGCTTAAGTCTTTCTTCTTGACATAATGCATTATTTTGGGGATTGCCGAGTCTGGAACTGGTCAGTGGATCAGGAATTGACTGGGGGATAAATAAGATGAGGCAGACAGGATGCTCCCCTGGGATTTGTCCTGAAAAAACAGGCTGAAAGGGGCACTTGTAGGTTGGAGGTCAAGGAAAAAACTGCAAGAATCAATCATTCTGTCCTAGGAGAGAAACTTGCCCCATTCAGGAGTTTCCTGGCTTTACAGGAAGGAAATGTGGGTATCAGGGGCTGCTGTGATGGCAGAGCTGCAGGGAGAGGCAGCAGGAGCATAATGAGGAATAACAGGAACAATCTGCCCAGGCTGCTGCTGGAAAGGTGGAAAAAATTCCCCTTTTTTGTACCCCAGACACACAATGGGAAATAGGAGACAACAGAAACCCCAAGTACTTCAGAGCTCCAAGGAAAAGCCATCCTGATTAAGCAAAAAAAGGAGAGAAGATATGGATTGAATCATACACTGTCAATAGGATAAATATTTTGGGGCATCTCCTACTTTTCCATTTAGCTGGCCTTGTCTCAAGCAAGGCAGCAAATCATATTTGCTCTGCTGCACCAGATTTTGGCTTTGCCAGCTCCAGGGAGTCACTGAATTCTCATTTATCTGTTGGGGGAGAAAAAGTCAAAGTGCATCAGAAACTCACAGGGGCACTGGAAGGAGACAATCCCTGAAAAGAGAGGGATACACATGAGGTACAGTGTGCTTGAGATTGTCAAACAACTGCCCAACATCTACAGTGGGCCACAAATGCTTCATGGAATTCCAACATTTGTAACTGGACACTAGTTAAATCTGTTGCATTGGTTTATTTTAGTTTGAATTTTAAATTTGAATACTTTAAATTAATGTTTATTTTGAATACTTACTTAATATTGCTTTCCATGTCTAATATTTGAAGGAAAATCTACAGGAAAAAACTCCTAATGGATTTTAGGGATGTTTGCATTTTCTTTTCTTCTTGGGGTGGTGTGTTAAAGCAGTGCTGCTTTCAAAGGTAAGAAAAAACCCCCAACCAAGACCAGAAAAGACACAAAACATTTTACAAGTGTTATTTTTGCCATGGAAAATGATTCCCTTTATGCTTTCCAGCTCTTAGAAATAGCTGACAGTAAATATCCAGAGTTTTACCTGATAATTTTGTGACTTGACATGTTTTATTTGAACACAGCCAACACCAACAGATAATATGGATTCTTCCATCAGTGGCAAGGTCCCAGATTCCTGCACAGATTTCACTTCAACCTGGATTCGTCGAGATTGCCCCTGTCCAAAAGAACAATTTGAAATGCTTGCTTAAAAAAAATGAAAATAAAGTGCTGAAATTTTAATTCCAGAGAGACCTCTACTGGCAGCCACTGGCAAGGAGTATCATGTTTTTCTTTTGGGAAGAATAAAGTGCTGCAATCCCAATGACCCAATGTTCAAGGGATTCCCCCTCCTGTTGCAAGGAATTGTATCTACAGGATTTATGAATTTACAGAGAAAAATAGAATTTCAGCATTCAGCAACTCCCCAGTTTACTTTTCTGGAGAGCTTTCAAAAATACCCTTACAGGATTTTATTTTTAATACTTCTGAAGGCAGAAAATGAGATCTTCCCACCTACAAAAGAGGAGAGTCTAACTGGGTGAGCTACTGGAATTTCAGTGAACTTTTCCTGACTCTCCTCTCCTTGGCTGAAAATTCTGACCCACTGAGGGTAGAGCAAAGCAACTGCTATTTAGTAAAATTGTAAGGGGGGGAAAAAAGTAATTAAAAAAAAAGAAAATTAAAATAAAAATCAAAGGAGCTGGTGAGGTCAGAGGAGCAGCCTGTATCTAACTTTTACTGATTCCTCCTGTTCTCTGGGCAGCAGCTTATCAATAGCTCATCATTTAAAAATGTGAGCTGCTCAGTTAAGCATTAACAATTCAAAGCAGGTAGAATTCAAAGAACAAAGGAGTGCTCGGCTGGAAGGATCAAATAAAAGGGAACTCTGGACCTCTTTAAAAAAATAATGAAGTTCAGTGGAGGCTGATGTCCCTTCTGCCAGGTGCTGGCACAGGACAGGGCACAGGGAAGGCTTTGATCACCTTCAAGCTGAGTTTTGCTGTCTCCCACTTTCCTGGGACACCTTGGCCACCCAAAGCAAAGCTCCCAGGTGCTTTCTGCACATCGGGAGCCCTGCCCGTGTGTCCTGGCTTAGGGCAAATTTGGGAAAAAACCTCTGGATGGAGTCCCTTTAGAAAATGAATCTGAACTGCCCCTGCTGCCAGCTGGTTGGGGAAAGGAAAAATTTAATTGGAAGTGGAAAAAAGTTGTTTATTTAACAGTCAAAGCACTCCCCAGCACAACAAATGAACAACACTGAACAGCAAACCCTCTGTGTGCCCGCAGAGATGCCAAATTCAGAAAGTCTCTCCCGGGGCTGGAGCTCGGCTCAGTTGCTGTCGGTCCCTCAGGGCTGGGAAAGGCCGGGCCCAGGCCAGGCCCGGTGGGACACAGGTGGGAGCTCCTGGGGCCCTTTGGGTGTTTAACCAGAGCAGGGTCAAACAGTGCCAAGAAAAAGGAAAAAAAACACAGAACAGAGAAATTNTTTTAAATGTGCAAAACTTATTTCTGAGCTAAACAGACAAATGCAGATACAATTTAGCAACAACCCAAGTCAGGGTGTTTAGTCCAGAGCAGGTTCAACAGTTCAAAGAAAAAGGAAATAAAACACAGAGCAGAGAACTTCTCTGCCTCAGCCAGCCAAAAACTGACAAAAAGCAAAGGAGAGCTCTGTGCCACCGTCCAGGCCGTGTGTGAGGGAAAGCTGAAAACTCTGATCTTTATGTTTATAAAACAATCACCTCAGACATTCCACTGCTTCTCCTTCACTCTCAGATCCAGTTTTTAAAGGTGCAACACTTATTTCTGAGCCGAACAGACGAATGGGGATATAATTTTAGCATCAAGCCAGGACATGGTGCCACCTCACCTGCCTGAGCTGGAAGATGCCTCCTGTGCTGACGTCCCTGGCAGGGGTCACCTCCACCGGGCAGTACTCGCCGTTCTCGTTCAGCTCCAGGATCTGAACCCACAGCTCCACTTTGCGGGTCACCTCACTCCACCTGCACAACAGGTCACATACTGAGCTGTTTCTTTTCTTTTTTTTCTTTTTTTTTTTTTTCTCCCCCAAAGAGAGAGGAATTAATTCAAAATGCTGAGCTCAGAGTGCAGACTGAAGCTGCAATAAACGCGCCATTTGTGAGCGCTCAGGTAGCAGCTGTGCAGTGCTTCTAAATTTTCCTGACAGCTATTTTAGTCAAATATCAGAAATAAGCCTTTTCCTGATTCCAGTACAAACCCCAATTCCACGTTTAAGCTGTGGTCACAACTCCTGCCACGGAAGCCCAGTGTTGTCAGGGCAATCAGACTGAGAGGAAGACAGAAGAATGAAATATGACATTGTCTCACAAGCTCTCAAGATTCAGAGCACTTCCCTGACCTTCCTCATATCACTGCCTTCTCTCTAACTCTTCCCAGAGCTTAATAAGATACAGTCATTTTTGTAGAACTTCCAAGTTAAAAAGGACTGAGGTGCTCACTACTTAGCTGTCAAACAAAACTCAATATTTTAGTAATGCCTAGAAAGGCTGACCTGGAACAGAGACTAGACAGAGCAAAAGGAATAAAACAGGTATTTATTGAAAGGCACTTGGGCAGCACACCCTTTTCTTCTTTGCCATATTTCCCTGACTTTTATTTTCAATTTCCCCATAAGAAGCTTAACAGCCAACATAAGCTTAAGCTGCAAGTAAAAAGAAAAGTAACTGTCAATAAATTAAGAGGCAAAACAACTCACATTTAAGAAAATGCTACTACAAGATTACTTCAGGGACAACAAATGGTGCCAGCAAACAAACAACACCCCCTTGCAGTCTGAATTACCACAATATTGCAAATTTATCCAAATTGAGCTAATAAGGGACAATACTTTTCCTGACCCCAAAGCTGCTTCAAAACTGGGCACCTCAGACAGTGATTTTCCACAAATTCTAAACCAAAGATGCATTTCCCATATTTACCTGTCCCGAAGGCTGCGTGTTTTGGCTTGAATGATTCCCAAATCCCACAGGGCTGGGTTTTTGCGGTCCCCACTCTGCTTGTGCCCATAAACTTCAATGGCCAAAGCACCATCATAAAGATGTTCCATGAAGTCTTCAGAAATATTCACAGAAACCTCCTGGAAGGGACAAGGCAGTGTGAGTAACTGTGACTCCACGGCTCAGGCTGGGAGATTTTCCTGCCTCCACTTTAATAAAAGCATTCAGTAAAATCCCCCTGGTTCCCAAGACACAGTCCAGGGGAAAAGAAGTGTTGTCTCAGTTAAATTAAGAGGCAGGTCAAAGGTAGGTGATTTTCCAAAGATTAAAGTCTATAAGGAGCTGAAAAATGACCACAGGCTGTGGCAAGCCCTGAGCCAATGGCTCAGAAAGAAATCAAAGCATTTGCTGCAATGTTCACAACCAGAAAATCAAAACTCATCAGAGGGTGCTACATCTATTTCACAAATGTAAGAGGAATAAATTGCTCAGTGAGATGGGAAGGGATGGAACACGATGGGAACTGGGGTCACCTGGCTGGGATTCATCCAAGCTGACTTCAGATGTCTCTATTAAAGATGCCTCTGCTCAGCTGCCCCAAAGCCAGTGGGAAGAAAGAGTCTGTCCTAAACAGTCTGTTCTGACCTCTAAAAACCCAACTTCAGCATCTACAGCAGCCCCACGTCCCAGAACTGGGACATTTCTCTTCATTTCATCAGAGTTCAGAGTGACCAGCTCAGCTACTGACATCAAACATCCTCAGATAAATATCCCTCATTCCCAGTGAATTTTACTGTGGATAAATTCTAATCTAAGTTTCTCTGATGAACTGATGTTTTCCTTTATTAACCCACTTCACCTCCAGTAATTTTTATACAAATAACAGCATAGAAGAATCAAACCTAAATGGACTCTGAAGATATTTAAGTTCTTATTAAAAAGTATTAGTGCATCAACATCATGAAATTAAAAGAGGCAGATAAAACTGCTACACAAACCTAAACCTGCTTTTTTATTTTTTGGTTTTTTTGCCTGCCTTACAGTTTAATTAATAAAACAGAAAAATAAATTACATTGCAGTGGTCAAAGACAACCATGCACCGTGGCTCCTTGCTGATGGAGGACTGGGAAGGATCCACCTCAGGGGCAACAATGACTGGCTCCACTTGATCCCAGAATGTGTATTTGCAGAACACAAAGTTGGACAGGTGCTGTGGCAAACCTGTAGCTTGAAGTATTTTAATCTGGAAAGGAATGAAAAAGCGTTTATTCATCAGGCATGGAATTAAAAACGTAATAGAACAATGTTCCACTGCAAAGGATAAAAAAAAAATAAAAGAACAGCAAACCGGAAACAATTTAGCAAATAAAATTTCTGCACTGATACTCATTGGAGACAATATTTGGAGTGCAGCAGCTCAAGATTGTCACTAGATGTCACCAGGCTCACATTTCCTGGGACATTCTGCTCATTTTTAATGGTGAAATGCACCAAACCCACTGCAACTGAAGAGGAATACAGTAAAAATCTCATTTTTCCAGTGGCTCCTTTATGCTCCAAAAATCCTTGGTTTGAGGTATTACTTGTCCTTACTCTGTGATGCTGGAAATAACTCAAAAATCTACCTCAAAGAATGCAAAATTAGCCTGTCCCCTCATCAAATCAAGGCCAAATGGAAACAAAATGTTGGGAATTCTCATTCTGATCTGAACAAAGCCATCATATTCACATATTTAATAATCTTATTCTCTATTTGTCAAATTAATACCAAATGAGTTGGACTTCTGCAGTATGATCCCCATGATTAGGCAGGAATATTTTTTGCCAAAATGCCCCAACCTGTTTGTAAGCACTGGAGCTCTATGGCACAGGATAAAAAGTGGGGAAAAAAAGGCACAATTTCTCCCATATTTTTCATATTTTCCAGAGTCAGCAAGGCTGGGGACCACTCCCCCTAACGTTTTTTGCATTTCTTTTCCTACCTGTAGCTTGTAGTTTTACTGTAACATAGAACTGCTAGTAAATAATTCCTACTAATTTTCCTTTTATTACTAACACACTGTAGATATTTTACAAAATATTTAGCATTTAGAGAAAGAAATACTGAGAGAAAAAGAAATATTAAGAGATAACGATTTTTAGAATGATGGGAGCTTATCAGATTCTGTGACTCTTCTTGAACTGGATATTGCAGTGCCAATCCTAATACAAAGTACTTCCAAAAAACTTCCTGGGTTGAACCTTTGCCATATAAATGCAATTAATGAAAGGAACAAACCCCAGCTAATTGTGTTACTTCAGCCATTCCAGAAACAAAAGGAGGTTGCAAAGAGACATTCAACGTCCAGAAGCCAAGGATTTCTTTCTGCCTCAGCATGGGAAGAGAAGAGGTTGGGATACACCTGGAACTCACCCTGCAGACGAGTTTTCTCTCCTGGATGTCATTCTCATTGGAGCAGTCAGGACTGTCCTCCCCTCCCACCAGCCTGTCATCGATTTCCCCGCTCACTCGAACAACTTCCACGTGGAGACGGCCTGAAACCTGGCAGGGCAGGGGTCAGGAGAAAGATCTGAGTGCCAGAAAACAGTGACAGGCTCAGCCCCTCCCCGTCTGTAAGCAGCCAACATTTGATTCCTTTCTGCACTGCTCCTGCACTCTGCGTTTGCTGCACCACGCAGGGAACGCTTTGGAGCAACAACCAAAAAGCCTTTGTTGCAAAAACTGTAAAGAAATCACTTGCTGGGGTGACTTGGGGAACAATCTCACCTTCAAACCAGGCTCTGGAGTGTCTGCAAAGTGCACACTGGATGCAGAGCAGGGGGAATGTTGCCTGGTGTGCCCTGCTGCCTTTGAAGTTGTTCTTATGGAATATTTTTAAGAAGCTGTTTTCTTGATGGCAGGCAGCTATAGCTCATCCTAAGGACTTATTTTTGTGCTATTTTCCTCAGGAAGCTTTCTCCTTTCACAATCACCGTGCTGGGATTCAGAGCTGCCTGAAAACTCCAGTAAAATACCATGGGATTTACACAATTCCACACTGCTAGGGAAGAACTCGTGCATGTAAAACTGGAAATTATCTACTCCACCCTGGTGTAAGATCCACAGGCTGTATTTAAACAGTTGAGTAAGGACAGATTATAAAAAAATGACAAACCTCTCCCTTCTGATTGATGATTGGAACTGCATATTGAAGCTTCACATCATAGAACAGGCACTCAAGGAAAACATTGGCTACTCCAATAAGGCTGTGGTTTTCCTGCTCGTCATAGAAGGGATCAGCTCTCCTGAAATAAGCTCTCATCACCTGCAAGCAAATCCAGAGTGTGTCAGGGAGCCAAACCTCCCAGGAAACACCTTCCAACGTGTTCCACACCCAGCCCAGTGAAAGGAAAAGGGAATCAAGCACGAGGTCAGGTTAGATCACAAGAATGGAAATGAATTTTACTTAGGGTAAAGCTTGTCCCGAGCAAGTTCTCCTTAACTTTGCCAGATTCCTGAACATTAATTACCTGTTACTTGCTGCTTTTCTATTCCCTCACCAAACTATGCATGCAAGCAGGGATCAGAGTGACAAGACAAGGGTTAATGAAATGCTGGGGATCAATTCAGTATTAGGAAAAACAAAACCTCAGGGAAACTCAGCCCTTTGCATGTTCCCTCCCCACCTCCACCCAACAATCCTCCTGAAAATGTAACAGGAATGTAATTACAGGAGTACTTTTTACTTACTGGATTGTCTTCCTCACAGTCCTTCCACTCCTGGTAAAGGTCCCTCATGTCCACCAGTCGATTCTCCAGCTTTTCCAGTGACCAGATCTGTTTGCCTTTCCCTTTCCTCCTCACCTGGATTGCAGGCTCGCTGAGAATTGCACCTCTCTGCCAAACGATTACAGGGATGCCAAGAAGGAGCTAATGTCACAACAGCAAAAAAACAGAGTTTAAAACTAACACAAACTTGAGAATATCTTTGGGAAAAGTCTGTTCATTTTTTTTAATTTTGGCTTGAGCAGCCAAATCCAAGCATGACAGGCTCTGAGCTCAGCTGTCACAGTGTATTGGTTCTCATTTTAACTGGGAAGTCTAATCACAGCTACAGGCACTGGTTTCCATGGATTTTCACCTTGCATAAGTGTTAGAAATGGGAACATTTAAGCATTTCACAAATATCCTCAAGTTACAGCAGGCCTGGAGTTCCAGCTACAATTACTACTGTCTGCAACTTTCAACTAGTGAAGACACTTAACCCCTTTAATCAGCCTGGTTCTGGATGTGTCTTCCCCAGAAGACTGTGAGAAAAACTTCTAAAACAACTGACAAAAATTATAATCCTGGAATAAAATCCATCTACTGCACTAAGGACAGTCTGAGTATCACCCAAATACTGATTTTACTGATACCAGCTTGGGCAGCCAGCCTGAGACATGAAGTTTGGGTTCAGCTCCCTCCTTCCAAAATTTCTAAGATGCCTGGGAAGAAATATTCCAAACCCTCTCTGCTCCAGTTCCTCATCCACATCAGGGATGGCAGAATTTTTGCAGCTCACAGGGACGATGCAAAGTCAAATGTGCACAAAGGCATGGAAAACATTTGCAGTGGAAGTTACCCAACCTGCAGAGACCTTGTCAGCAGCAAGTGGGAACTTCAACACCAGGGGAAAGGTCTTGCACCAAAACATTTATCTTTTAAGGCACATCACAGAATTTTCATGGTATAAAATAAGGATGTAGCAGAGACTCATTTAATGTACATTAGTGGAAAATTAACCATTGCAATCAGAGCAAAAGAAATCTGAACACTGAGGGACAAATTTACTAAAGAACCATTTAATTCAGAGTGACTGTACCTTGCTGTTGGCATTAAGGCTTGAAGCTGGGATCTGGAGGGTCACTTTGTACTCTGTCCTCTTGTCCAGTTCCTCCCCAATAAAATTGGCTTCTCTCACGTACAAATTGGCTTTAACAATCTGCTCTCGCAGCTTCCTCAGGCTGTGGGTCAGCATTTCCTCTCTGGAACAGCAGGGTTGGGAGGAAGGGGGGACAGGAAAAATCCTGAGGTTTATGTATTGAAAGCAAAACAAATGGATGAGGAGGCAACTGAGAACTTGGGTGAGGATAAAAGGGGGAAGGAACAGGTGACATTACAGTGCTACAAATATTGGACAGATGAGCCCTTCTAGAAAATCCAGGAGAAATCACATACAAGCCCTGGACTTCACCTGAACTTGTGTAAAGGTTTGGACACTGCCCTACACAGCACCCTGGGGTCCAGCTCTGGGGCTGCCAACATGAGGAGGACATGGAGAGAGATCAGAGGGGGCCATGGAGCTGCTCCAAGGGCTGGAGCCCCTCTGGAGCCAGGCTGGGAGAGCTGGGGGTGCTCCCCTGGAGAAGAGAAGGATCCAGGGAGAGCTCAGAGCCCCTTGCAGAGCCTAAAGGGGCTCCAGGAGAGCTGGAGAGGGACTGGGGACAAGGGATGGAGGGACAGGACACAGGGAATGGCTTCCCAGTGCCAGAGGGCAGGGATGGATGGGATATTGGGAAGGAATTGTTCCTGGGAGGGGGGAGAGGCCCTGGAATAGAATTCCCAGAGAAGCTGGGACTGCCCCTGGATCCCTGGAAGTGTCCAAGGCCTGGCTGGACAGAGATTGGAGCACCCTGGGATAGTGGAAGGTGTCCCTGCCCATGTCAGGAAGTGAAACTGGAAGGACTTTCAGGTCCCTTCACACCAAAATAATTTTATCATTTTAAACACAAAAATCTGGGAAAAATAACCAAACCTATCAGTATGAATTTAGCAACATGAAAATTAGGATGCTGCTGGCTTTGGAGACTTCTCCACACATCTGCTGAACAGGCAGCTCTTGTGTGGCTCATTCCAGAGTTTTCCCACCACAGATGTGGGTGTTCCATGTTACACAGACAGGTTTACACAAACACAATCCATTTGCTCACTGGCCTTCCTGGCAAGTGTGAGAGAGAGTGGCAACTGTGCAGCCCAGGAATCTGGAGCCACAAAACACCCCAGGCACACAGCCTGCACCTTGTCAGGCTGTCTGAAATATTTTTGTACTTCCAAAATTGCTTTTCTATCCATATATACTCAATTTGTGTTTTTCATGACAATGTGTTCACCACACTCATTTATTTAGGGTTTCATACTCCTCCTGCAGCTGCTCTTTTTGACAGCACTAGTGAAAAAGTTTATTGAGGGGCTGAAGTAAATAATCCCAGTGCCATCATCCAGGAGTAGGCAGAGTGGACAGTGACCACTCTGTGGTTATCAAGTGGTTTTTACAATGATCTGGATTAAAATTCTTTGTATCATCCTCTTACTCCCTTTTTTAATTTCCACTTCTCTGGCTGCCAGAACCTGCCCAGGTCAGACAGCTGAATCTGAGCCAGGAGGAAAAACAACTTTCCAGCAGCTGAGTCATACATGACCAATGAAAGAACAAATTCCCATGGGAGCCTCAAAATTTCATCCAATCACTCCATCTTTAGTTAAATTTGTGCTGATCAGGATAGAGCTTTGTCATGGGTTGCACTGTAAAATATAATCAGGGGTGTGTTATTCTGTTACCATCCACTGGAACTGGGATGGGGGAGTGATGTGATCNCTTCAGCAGAGGCTGCACCTTTCTCCAGGATCACTGCTCCAGCAGAGCCACAGCTGCTGCTCCAGGAGGGCTGCAGCCACCATTGCAACTGGACTGCCACCAACACCCTGACCAACAGGGGGTCAGCTTGGATTCTGACTCTGTCAGTGATTTTCTTTTTCCTTATTGCATGTATTTTGTTTCCTTTTTGTTTTATTTTCCCTTTTCCTAATAAATTGTATTGCTGATTTGGAGTCTCTCACTGGTTTTGCTTCTCAAACCAGAACAAGCTTCTCCTTAATAACAAAGCAAGAACTTATTATTTCTCATGTTTTCTATCATTTTAGCTCTGGTTATTCTGGAGGTGTTCAAGGCCAGATTGGACGGGGCTTGGAGCAACCTGGGATAGTGGAAGGTGTCCTCCCCATGTCAGGGGTGGAACTGGATGTTCTCTGAGGTCCCCTCCAACTCAAGCTGTTCTATCATTCTGTGATCCTCAGATAAAACATTTCAGCCCTCGCAGAAATCCAGCGCAATTGCAGCCCAGCTGAAATCTTGCCAAAACCACTGCAGAAATTTGTCTGAACCCCTCTGATGGTCAGTGGGCTACCCACCTCTCCTCTGCCCACTGCCTGAGGCGCTGCTGGGCACTGGGGGAGTGGAAGGAGAACCTGTCCATGCTGCGGAAATGCTGCTTCTCGGGCGAGAGCCGCCGCCGCAGCTGCTCCAGCTCGTGCTCGTACATCAGCCTCTGCCTCTCCAGAGCTGATCTCTTCTCCTCCTCGTGCTGCTGCTCCAGGCTCTGCAGGATTGACTGCATGGGGTCTAGGCAGAATTTGAACACGGAGAAAGCACGACAGTGAAAATCCATGCCCAGGAGCGTCGCGGATGCGCGGCGCGAGCGCAGGTGTCAGGTAAAAAGTGAAAGACTCTAGGTTTTGTTGCAGTGGGTATGTAAAAAGTGCTGCTGAATTCTGAAGCAAAAGAAATGTTTACAGGGCAGATGATTTAAGAGAATTAAGAAAAGAGAAAGACCAAGATGAAAAACAAACAAAAACAATGAGTCCTCCTGTTTCGCAAAATAATGTCATTCTGGGACAGCTACATAAGACCACAAAAACTCAAAAACATGGTTTCAGAGACAGAAATGACTGCAGTTAATGCCTGAGCGAGACATAACACAAGAAAAACAAACAGCCAAGTGAAAACACTTTGATTTGAGACTGCAGCTCCACCAGCATTCCACTTCTGGCTTTCCCCTCAGCAAGAACTGCCAAACCAAACAGTCTGCCACGGTCATTTTTCCCTCAAGCACAAAAAATGACTGTGAAGAGTCATTCACAAGAAAAACTCTCCAAAAAGGAAGTTACAAGGGAAGAAGTCTGTGGTTACCCTCGTATTTTGTACATTCTAAATAATTTTGGGGGCTCCTTACCATTACTGCCAAGAGCCTTCATGGTGACTTCCATCTGGGCATACTCGTAGCTGAAGTTGATCTCACTGGACACCTCACTGGAATTGTCTCCATCTATATCCAGCTGCTCCACACTGTTACTGCACTTCATGGAGTTGTCCTTCTCCTCATCCTCATGATCTGCCTTCTTTTTCTTCTTTGGCAAATTCAGCCTTTAAATCAGAGGAAAAATTAGAGAGGACTATTAATTGCTCAGCTCTGAAACGCAGGGTTGCTTTCAATTATTGTTAAAATTCAGCAGAGCCTCCAAATCACTTTTTTTTTCTCACTTTCAAATTGTATTGATCTCCTGAGGGTGTAATTTTCCTCAAAAAACAGGAGCAGAAGGTAAACTAATTAATCTATTCTACATTCTCCTAATTAAGTACCTGATACTACCAATAATACAGTTTAGATAATCATGACATTTTTAAGTCATTCCACATCCAAATAGTTTAGGGGCAATAATGAAGTGATATCTCACTTATTTATATGGGTTCTCCTTTTAAGCATAAAACAAAGCAATGAAATTTTAGATTATCATTCAAATCCACTGATTTTTGAGGTATTTCAGGGGTTTTCAAAATACAATCTTGAACAGAAAACATCTACCAGAGATCCTGTGGCTGGGACTGAAAGGGACAGAGAGCACAGTGACCTTTTAATAACATTTAGCATCAAAAACCAGCCCAACATCACTATTGCTTTTATAATCCCCATCTTTCCTCATACCTTAAGCCAAAAAAGTGCAAATTTACAATTCCTTCAATAACTTTTGCTACCTGAAGAAGTGGTTGTTTCCCCACAGGATTCTGTCTCCATGGTGGAGCTGGATGGGACACACGACAGCAGAGCCGTTTACAAACGTCCTGTAAAAAGGCAAAAATCTGAAGTAAATATATTTATATAAAGCTTAATTTTCCCCCCTCCCAGTATTACTTTCATTACTGCAACAAGTAAAGGCAGGAGAAGAGATTTGTGGATTGCAAACAGGTAAAATATTCCCAGAAAATTCACTGATCTACCCAGTGCTGGTCCAAAAACGCCTCAAATTCAGCTTCCTTTGACCTCCTAAGTTCCTGAAGTTCAGTACATTTAGACAGATATTACTACAGCTGTGTCTAGGGAGTAAAATTAGAGCTGAAAAATGAGCAGTCTGAAAAAAAGTCACTAGAAAAAAACTACTTGCACACTGCCCTGAAATACAGACACAAAATAGAAATATTTGAATAAGGCAATAGACACCTTTGCTACACAAATAGCTTAAAGACACTAATTAAAATAATCAGAAACTACTTTTATTTCAGAGTCAGATTAAGTTTGAAAACAGGATTGGGGGATAACTCAAGTTAGAAGGGAATCTCAGGTTGGCACCCAGTCCAATCTGCTCCAAGCAGGATCAGCCACAGATCAAGGTAAATGTGAAAAGTTTGAATTTTGTGTATTAACAACAAATTATCAGAGATGCTGACTCTGCATGTCATTTTGTGATCAATCTGAATATGCCAGCTGCTTCTCAAGTAGAGCTACTTAATTGAATAAAGCAACAAATGCTTCAGCAGCTCTTTGCATATCAACAGATTTCCTAGAAAATTAATTCAAATTTTGATAGGAGTTACATCTACACAGCTGCAAATCAGTGAGTATCTACTTGCTGAAAGCACATGCAATTTACTCATCTTCTCTTTGAAAATTTGGGCTACAAACACCCTCCCTGAGAGAACTCTCACTGGAATGGAACATGACTTGACAGAGGAACAGGTGACAATTAAAATGTAAAAGCAGCATACAAGAAGCAAAATTTTTTTTTTTTATCTTGAGGAGATAGAGAAGTTTGTTTTCCAAGTATCTTTGTGCACCATCAATCATGAAATACTGGATAAAAGGACAACTATCAAACAGCTGTGGCTGCATTTTATTCCTTCACCTGGTATTTTTTTGAGGGGTCAGCATAACTTGGCCTTCTGGGGTGATGTCTATGATGCAGTGCTCAGGAAGAATTCCCATTCCACACAGCTGGATATCCTGAGAGTTGTCTGAGCCTATTAACGTGTGCTCCTGGGGAAAAAATTAATTCAGATGTTAACGATGGGCTGCAGAGGTTCACTGGGTCTAATCCACCCATTCTCCTTCTGGATGTGTTGTGTCATCTGGTCCCAAAATTTCACAGCTGTTCAATACTTCCCTTAGAGGGAAAGAAAAAAAAAAAAGAAAATTAATGCTTTGTCTTACAATAACAAGGAGGGAGCACTCAGGAAAGTTTACAGGCAAGATTTAAGCATGAAAATGAAGAGAATTTTATTATTTAGTGGAGGAATTCAGTGCCTTGGAATATTGTAGAAGCCAAAGGAATAAAGGATTTCAGGCAGGAATTCAGAGAGGCTCACAGTGGCAGATCCATGGTGATTATGGAGGTTCCATCTAGATCAGCAAGAGCTCAGGAAATTCCTGGATACTCAAGGTATGGGGGATTTGGAAGGTGAAGGATCCCCACAAATAAAAATTGCTGAGGCTGGAATAAACACTTTAAGACCATCCCACCAACCCTCAGCACTGCCAAGGCCACCACTGCCCCATGTCCCCAAGTGCCACATCCACAAGGCTTTTAAATCCTTCCAGGGATGGGGACTCCAGCACTGCCAGGGCTGGATCCCTCTTTTGGGACAGAAAACTCTTTTTTAGGCATCTCCAAGCGATTTCTGAGGAACAGATGTAACAGTTCAGACAGCTCAGTTCAGGTTGTTCTTCAGCAGTTGAAGGACTTGGAGCACACACAGCTCAGAGAGAAGAAATATTCTGAGAGAGTTAAATATCAGGATTTTAGGAGAAGCAGCCGCAAGTAATTTTATCATCATAATTTCAAAGCAGGGGGGATTTTACACCAAAATTCCCCAGGAGAAAGACAAATCTGAGTTATTAAAAAAACAACAAAGACTAATTGAAGGAGACAAAATCTACCCCAAGGAGTTTTCCCTAGAAAAGGAAAAGGGCACAGAACCACCTGAGACTTTTCCTGCTGGCACTGATGGACCAAAGGCTCTTGTCCTTGTTCCCAGTGACCACTGGAGAAAGTGGGATCTGCCCTGGTATCTGTCAGTGATTTAGCAGCTGAGTCACACTCTGGACCTTTATGTGCAAGCTGTCTGGGAAAAAGTCAACCTCTCCCAAAATCTCAGCTCTTTTCTCCTTTTAATGTGTTTTTTTTAGCAGATAAAACATGGAAAAAAATGTTTTCCCTTGTTTCTATTGAGATATCGCAGAGCCACGATGGCTGATAGAAAAAAGGATCACGTATTTCCTAAATCTGACTAAATCAAAAGCATCTTTCAGCCTAATTGCTGATTTTGTGGCTGTTCTGAGAGTTCCTGCCCCACATCAAAGGGAAGAAAATGATTTAATGTAAAGCTCAAACCGCCGACGTTTGCTGCGAAATTTTTAGAACTTGCACTCCCAAGATGTGACTTTAAAATGGCTGCACCTTGTTCCTCCTCCTGAGTCCTCCACAATTTGTAAAAACCACAGTAAACTGCCCAAATATTTCAGCACAGGGTCCAAAAGTCACATCATGTGTTTGATGGTTAATATCAGAAACAGGGACTGCAAATCAGAAGTGCTGAGGCAGAACAGAACTCGTTTTTCGCTCCTGCCAAGTTACACGAAGAGGATTAAAAATGCATTTTATAAACTGAAGACAGCAGCCAGAATTTAGATTGGAGAAGCTGGCTACTGACATGCCCAACCTTCATACAAAACAATTTCATGGGTAAAAGCTTGTGAAAATTTGCATTAATAAAACCAACCAACAAAAAACCCCCATCCCAGAACAGGAGAGAGTTTCTCAAAAAGAATACGTCTAGATTTCTTTTAAAAAAAAGCCAAAGAAAACCAAATCAAACAAAACCATCAAATCCCCAAACTTTTCCTGTGCTACAAAGAATTACATTTGAAATGAAAAGGTTTTACTTATAAAAATCCTAATATTTTTAGATACACATTTTTATAAGATTCTTTAAGTATCGCTCTGCCAAACGAATTAGAGGCCTGCTTTTGATATTAAAAAAAATTTATATAAAGATGCATTTTTACCTTTAAATAGTACACCAGGAGTTCATTGAGAGCTGGATCTGCATTCAAATTAACCAGGAAACATTTATTATCCCCGACTTTTATTCCAGAGGACTGCAGGGATATGCCAAGGCTTTCCAGCTGTTTCTGACGCTCCTGGAAGAGAGCAGCCATCAAAATTGATCCGACTGATGCACAACCCTTTGGAAATCCATCCCCACCTGCCAGAGCCACCAGGCAAAAATGATGGATTGAGGCTTCTAGAGCAGGAAATTCTTCTTTCTGCAACAGGTGAGGCACCTCAGGGGTTTCTGTGATCCCCCCTGTCCTTGCCCCTCTGCTCTCTGCTCCGTGCTTTGGTCCCACTCATTCCCATATTCCCAGTGGGAAATGAAAGCAGCTGGGAGCAGCCTCCTGCAGCACTGCAGAGCTTCTCCATGACCTCACTGGAACAGCAAAATGCCACCACAAAGCCATCTCTAGAGCTCTTTATTCTCCCTTTCCAGCTAAAAAGCAAGAAGTTAAGTTAAATCCCTGCCAAGCCAAGCTCCATGTCTGTCCTTTGTTCCAGAGCAATCAAAATGACAAAAAACTGGCAACCTGCTATTTAAGTAATGCAAAGAACACTTCCTGCTGAACAAGAATAGCAGCGTTTTGGATGGTGTTTTGTTCTTGTCAAAAGACTTCATAGAAATGCCCAACAAAGCATTACTGTGCAAAAATGTACATCTCTCAAAGGGAAGGGTTTGGGTGAGACCAGAGCAGTGAAAGGAACATTAAACATTTCTGACTTAGGAACAGAAAGGGATTCTGCTACCCAAAAAATTCCACTGGGATAGGAAAGTTGAGAATTGTTCCCAGGATCAGAGAGAAATTGAAGTGAGACTAACTGTCCACAACAGCAAAGAAAAAAAAATAAAAATTAGAAATAATTATGGGAGGGTTCTCACAGGATAACAGGGAAGCAGAAACAGAAGGGTGAAACCCATAAATAATAAAATATACAAGAGACCTACAGTGCTTTCCCTGTGCTGCTGAGCCTTTTAAAAATATCAAATAAGATAATGTAGGAATAAACCTGGAATGTCTATCTTTAGCTATTAGTGTGCTTTATATTCAAAAACCGAATACGCCCCAATATTCAGGATCATTTTCTGCTCAGTTCCAGGTCTAATCAAGATTAAAACTGCAAAGAAATGGCACAACTTGCTCTTGATTTTCTGTTCCCTGTCTCCCCACACGCTTGCAAACCCAACATAATGTCCTTGTAAGGGAAAGTCATGTGTGTGTGTGTGAGAGAGAAAGAAAACAAAGAACAGAAGAGAAACTGCAGAGTGATGTCAAAGATCTCTCTTCCGACCACCAGTGCCAGGCTCTGAAGTTCACAAAAATCCTTATTATCTGCAAAGATAAAGCACATGCTGCCCTGAGGAGAACTTGGCCCACAATGTGAATCTCACAGGATTAACTGAGAGAAAAAGAGCCAGTTCCTGTTAATTTTTTTCTCAAGACCTAATGTTAATTAACTTAAACATTGAGAAAACATTAGAAATATGTCAGATGCTCACTGAAAATGTGAAAAATTGCCTGTTCATGTAGCTGGTGTTTAAGGCTTTGGATTCTTATTGATGCCTCTTTGATGGTCCATGTTCTCTATTAGGAATCATCCTTTCCTCAAAGATTTACAAATATCCCTCCATCCTACCTGTCTACCCTGACACAATTTGACAAAGGAAAAAGCAGCAAAGAAAATGTGGAGAACAGAGCACAGCCCCCTTTCCCTATAGCCCTGTCCTGGGGTAGGAAGTAGAAAATCAGGAGTGAAGTTGAGCCTGGGAAAAAAGGAGAAGAGAGGAGAAGGTGTTTTAAGGTTTTTAAGTTTTTATTTCTCATTATCCTACTCTGATCTGACTGGTAACAAATTAATCTCATTTTCCCCAGTGAATCAGTTTTGCCCATGGCAGTAATTGGTGACTGATCTCTCCCTGTCCTGTCCCAGGACCCTTCTGTTACATCTCTCCCCTGTCCAGGTGATGAGGGGAGTGACAAAGTGGCTTCCACTGACTTCCAGGCAATCCTGAAACAACCCTTGCTGCAAAAACACTCCCTCCTCTGGAAAAAATATCCCCTTTTTCAAGGCTCACGAAACTCCCAGCTCTGAAATATCCTCCCAGGCTGGGACTTTAGAGACAGAAAGGCAGAGCTAAAGCAGCAACATTTAAACATCAAGGAACATTTAACCTGCAGAGCTGAGCCTGTAACTTCAGTTTTTCAACCTCCTCACACATTCAATGCCTAGAAACTATTGTGCAGGATAAAAGAAGGGTTTTTTTTACTATTATTATTTTTTATTTTCGTTTTTTTCCACCTTCATACACAGGGAGGAATTGCACTGAAAGGCAGGAAGCCCTCGTAGTCACAGGCAGCACTTCTTACAATGGATCTTTAAAACCAAAGTCAACAGAGTCTATTCTGATTGTGGCATCTACAAGAGGCCTTTGTACCAGAGGCTCCCTTCTCCCCTTATTTATTGCACACTATTCATCACCTCCCAACAGTCCTCCCCCTCCAGAGCTCCCCTCTGCAAACACACACATCAGCACTTGTGTGGGAAGAGCCAGGAGTGTCATGCAAGAACCGTGGTGACCTGCATCATTCTTCCAACGTAATCATCTCCAGCTATGGTCTGAGGCCCTAAATATCAGTAATATCGCTGTTAAAACACACAGAGATCCTCAGCAGCTCTATTTTTTATCATTCTGAATGCCCTTTGCCTGGTGCATTGAGGCACTAAGTCCATAACCTTGCACTGAATGCTCTCAATGCTCCCTCATCACACTTTGACTGCCTGAAGAATATAAAAACCCCTGTAATCCTCTCATCTGTGGATTATTATTATTTTTTTTTTAAATAACTTCTCCATTTGCATATAGTGACAATTTATTATTGTCACTGGAGTGGCAATCTGGGAGGCACCCATCTATCACAGGAATTAAGTGAAGCTTTTCAAAAGGGCAGCAAGCTTGACCTACTTACCCATAAATGTGGGGAGAGACTCAGACAACCTCTATGAACTGACAGACAAAGAAAACAAACCTATTTTTCATAAAAAATGGGGGCAGGGAAGGAGGAAAGAAAGCAGCAAACCTGAGCTATCTCCTCAGTTTTTCGTAATTTTTCTTCCCAGGTCACGGTCATCTCCTGAATCAACTTTTCCGATTCCTCCAATCGTTCTTTTAATTCTGGTGATTTCATAGCCTGCAGGAATAAAAGCAAATGAAACAAGAAAAGCTTGTTGTGCTTTGTGTTTTATTCCCTCTGCAGCCACACAGATGGGGGAATAAAGGCAACATGACAGATTTTTCAAGGCACGCTTAGCAGTAAGTAAAGGGGGTCTTTAAAACACACATTGCACGTAAAGGCAGAATCCACCAAAAAGTTCCTTTAATTAGTTTCAAGTACAGATGTTAACGAGGAGTTTATGTACTTCAACACAAACCAATTACACAATACTGGCAGATTTGCACAAAGATACTCACAGACAGAATAATCTTATTTCTACATCCCAAGTGACTCTTATCAAAATCAGTTTTGTTTTTAAAGATCCTGCTGCTCTGGCTACGTCCCCTCAGCTGTCAAACCCTCAAAATGACACCTCACATCTCAGTAAACTGCCACGCCACCAAAATATTTTTATTGCTCATTTTTAAACAGCCTGATATGTGCAATATTTTTTCTATAGGAAACATGCAGCTCTTCTGGTTATGCACCTCTGCGTTTCTACATGCAGTTTACAGAATGAAAATCAAAGGAAGCTTTACAATATGCTTCTGGACACTGAAATCCCATTTTCTTGCTAAGTTACCACAGCTCTAATTTTAGCTGGTGAAATATTCAAAGGCTCATGCTCCAAACAAGGACTACTTTAAGAATAAGAAGATACTCCCATGGCCATCCATCAGACACCCCAAAACCTGAAAGGGTATCAGCATCCCCCCATCCCTGGAAGTGTCCAAGGCCAGGCTGGATGGGGCTTGGAGCACCCTGGGATAGTGGAAGGTGCCCCATGACATGGTCTAGAAGAGTTTTAGAAGATCCCTTCTAACTCAAACTATTCTGTTTTTTAAACTTCCACCTCCATGCTGGCATTTCCTCCACTACTAACTTTGATCAAAAAGCTTGTGGACTTCCTCATGTCATTATTTCATTACTGCTAATGAGGAACATGGGTTTGGCTGGTTGGCATTTATGCAATGCCAATTAAACAATGAGAGCATCGTCCTCCAGCATCAGACATTCCCTTACCACAAACCCAAAACTCCTCACAGGAATGCAGATCAAAGAGTGGCCTCATTACACTGCAGCTCCTTCAAGAAAAGGAGCCAGGATTGGAAAATCCTGGTTTAAGACAGGAGTTTCCTCTGCCTCAAGACACAACAGTCTAGGAACTGTCAGCTCATGTGTCCTGTGAGGGCTTTTTCTGCTTTAAATACCTAAATATGGGGTAAAAGGGAGAAAGATTTTGGACAAGGGTCTGGAGGGAGCAGGGGCAATGGCTTCCCACTGGCAGAGGGCAGGGATGGATGGGATATTGGGAAGGAATTGTTCCCTGTGAGGGTGGGGAGGCCCTGGAATAGAATTCCCAGAGAAGCTGTGGCTGTCCCTGGATCCCTGGAAGTGCCCAAGGCCAGGCTGGACAGGGCTTGGAGCAGCCTGGGACAGTGGGAGGGGTCCCTGCCCATGGCTGGGGGTGGCACTGGAAGAGATTTAAGGTCCCTTCCAACTCAAAACCACTCCATGATTCTATGAATTCCACACAGGAAGGGAAGTGAAGCCAAGGCAATTTCCCAAACAAAAATTCATAATGCCAGAAAAAACACAATCGGTGCAAAGGTTGGACACTACCAGGGTAGAAAGATGAAGCCCAGATATTCTCAAGGTTTAATTTGTCTATTTCTTTGGCAATTAGTGAACATTTTCACACATTTCAGCTGTACAATGACCTGGGTAACTCTCCTCATTCCCTACAATGCCCTTAAACCCCAAAGAAATGGGCCCAGCTTCTCTGCTGGAAGTTTGTGAATTCCCAGGAAGGACAAGCTGGTGGCCTTGGCATAGACAAATTAAAATTATGTTAATTCTGATTAAAAAAACATCAAAATGCATGGGGTATAAAAGAAAAGGGAAAAAGAGGAAAATTCCATACTCAGTGAGGGGAAAGTCAACTGTCAAGTCCTGTTCTGGCTGTCTGGGAGAAAAAAGGACACTGACACCAAAAAACCCCAAACCCACAACTTGGCAACTTCTATATCTGGAAATGAGCTTTGAAAATGTAACCTGTCATAATGAGTCAGTGCTTTTGTTCACTTCAGGAAGTTATTTATGCACATTTCTGTAAGAACAATTAGATGGGCAACAAATGTAATGAACTGAAAGGAGCACAAGGCTGTGAATGTGGGGTTTGACCTTTACTGTGCAGCCTCTTAACAGCAAATTGCTCTGGTTTTTCCCTGCTCTTTGTCAATGCCACTGGGATGACAACTAGGGTGGGATTTTAATACTTGGGAAAGGAAATATTTATTATTTCATCCTTAGGAAGCACTACTTCATTACTTTGGACAGCTGCCATTATTTTGGGAGTAATGCCATTAAAACCAAATGGGGATTACTTGCAACTCTCTGAGTACAGTTAAGTCTGTGGTTGATATTTTACAGGAATTTTTTAGATATTTAATATTATCATATTTAACTTGAGTTATCTTAAAGAAACTGATATACACACAGTGGGTGCTTAGCATATGAGGCAGCTCAAATGAGGAGAGTCCAGAATCCACAAGCCATTTGCAGTATCACAGCCAGCATTCCCTGCATGCCTCATGATGCAAATGCTGCAATCATAATTTTCTGTACTGCAAACCACAGGGGTTACATCACCATTGCTTTGTCCCTTTGGGAACAGAACTCAGAATTACACTGATTCTTGGCCTTCATCGAACATTTAAGACCACGCTTCTCTTGAAATTTCACTGTGGGAGCAATCACAGAATAGGCTGGAGATCACTGAGTCCAACCCATGACCCAACACCACCTTATCAACTAATCCATGGCACTGAGAGCCACATCCAGTCCTTCTTTAAACACTTCCAGGAGTGGTGACTCCACCTCCCTGGGCAGCTCATTCCAATGCTCAATCACTCTTTCTGTGAAGCATTTTTTCCTAATGTCCAGCCTGAATTTCCCCTGGTGCAGTTTAAGGCTGTGTCCTCTCTGTCACTGCTCGTCTGGGAGAAGAGACTGACCCTCACCTGGCTACAGCTTCCCTTCAGGGAGCTGTAGAGAGAGATTGCCTAGTGCCTGTGAGAGATTCAACAGCTGGAAACAGGCAAGAAAACTTTATTTAACTGAAGCCACATCTCACAGCATGTGGCCATGCTGAACTCTTTAAAATACTAGAGCTCTGCCTGGAAATCACCCAGTCTTTACTGCAGCTATCCTCTGCACCACAAAGTAAACCCAAGAATGTTCAACGAGGTGCTCAGCATCTCAACAAATGCCTGTGTTTCAAGATGGCCACACAGAAAAACATAAAATGTAATTATATGAAGGGGGATGGAAACACCCCCATTGTGGCCCTGCTTTGGGCTTTACAGGGCCTGGTGAAGGCTTCAAAGGTTTCTTTCTGTGTTTTCTGCTTAGGTTTACAAACCAGCAATGGAAACACTTCAGCACTGAACTTCTCAGACAATCCTGAGGAAGCTCAGGAAAAACCATGATGAATTCAGATTATCTCATTTTAAAGACTAGAAGACATACACCTTCAAGATGGAGAAGAAAGGCTGACAGCCTGAGGCATCCCTAAGATGAGCAACTCACCTCGAGCTCACCTGGTGATCCAAAAACCCAACATGCCTTGTTTCCCTATGCAGAGAGCCTGTAACCACACCCCGTCTGTCCCCATAAAAACCCAGCCTCAGCCTCTGACCCCAGGAGTTTCTGTCCCTGGTTCCCTTTGCAGAGATGCTGACAATAAAGAAATCTCTGTGGGATTGCCATACAGACTCCTCTCTCTCTTGTTCCTGTGTTGGCCTGGGGATTCCAGCAAACCACAAGAGCTGAAATCACTCCTCTGAGCTGATATCACTTGCAGGAATTCCCCCCACAGCCAAGGAAGCAGGGCTCTGCCCCTAGAAAGCGTTCTCCTGCGAGATGCTTCCCTCTGAGGAGCACACAGGCCCTTGGGTGGAACTCCCACCCACCTTTCCAGCTGCAACGTCCCCTCATGGAATTCCTGCCCGCCAAGCACAGAGGGCTCCCTGTTGTGGTGGGATGTCAGGATTTGCCTCAGATACCCCAGGCCCCTCTCAGGTGATTCCCTGCCAGGTTTGTCAACCATTCCTCCTTTCCACATCCTGACCCCTGATGAGTGCTGCCTGTCAACCCTGCCGTTCCAGAAGGGCACAGAGTGGTTGGCAGGATTCAAAAGATGCTTCCCAGCCCTGGAAAGACACTGGGCCATCCAAGTTTCCTCTGTCCCTCAGAACTTCCCCACATACCTGGTTGGTGTCACCTGTGTTCCTTCCCTCCCCTCTCCCCCAGGTAAAAGGGCAAACAAGCCTTTTTCTGGTGGAGCTGTTGCTGGATTCACAGGCCTTTGGGCCAGGAATAAAACTCTGAATCAAAACCCTCCATCAGAACCAACTCCTTTCTTCACCTTTGCCTTAAAGCCTCTCTCCCAAAGGTAAATCTGAGCTCCTGCAGGCCTGGACTCGTCTCCAAGTGCCCAACTGCAACATCCAGCGAGCCTGAGGGACCACTGGGGTGAAAACACCACAGAGCTGCCAGACAGGCAAACAGTGAGGGCACAGCTCAGGGACAACCTCCTGGGAATACTGGATTTAACCCCAATATTTTGGCGCCCAACGTGGGGCTACTCCGATCCTGCAGCCCCTAGAAGACAGTCCGGAACCCCCACAACACCACGGAGAGATTCAAGGCAGCTCTCTGGCACAGACTTTGGGACTCATCCCCTAAAAGCCTCGGGACATTCCCGGGTGTTACCTCGGCCTTGGTGAGCTGCTCCCGCAGCTTCTCCACCTCCTCGCGGAGCTCGCGGATGATGCGGGCGTTGGGGTCCTCGTTGACCACGGCGTGGTTGACGATGTTCTTGGCCCTGTCCGCGTAGCGCAGCGTCGACAGCGTCTCGTCGTAGTTGTCGGCCGCCGGGCTCACCGTGGCCACCATGGCCGTCTTGCTGTTGCCCCCGAGGCTGTCCTGGAATGTTTGGGGTGGGAGGGGGGTTTGTTTAAAAGCAGTGTTTTTATTTTTGGTCCGCTGGCTTAAGAGTTTAGGCCACGCTAAGTTAAGAAAAAGCCGCGATTTTTGAGGTACAGTTTTGAAAGCTCGTTTAGGAAGTGGCATTCTTGGCTTTTGACATGCTGGACTTTTTTGGTTTCAACAGGAAGGAAGAAAAGGCCCTGCTTTGGGTTTTACAGGGCCTGGTGAAGGCTTCAAAGGTTTCTTTCTGTGTTTTCTGCTTAGGTTTACAAACCAGCAATGGAAACACTTCAGCACTGAACTTCTCAGACAATCCTGAGGAAGCTCAGGAAAAACCATGATGAATTCAGATTATCTCATTGTAAAGACTAGAAGACATACACCTACAAGAAATAAATTACTAAAATATCTCATAATAAACAACATAGCTGATTTTATTACTATAAACATTCAGAATAGGGCCCTTCCCTTCATCCCACTGGCACAGCTCACAAATCTAAACTGAGTCACATAGGAAATTACCCTCTTGGAATCTGGTTGAGAGAGAAGAAGGACATGAAACAAAGAAGGAAACAAGGAAGGAAGAAAAGAAACAAGAAAAGAAGGATTCAACCTTTTTATTGACCGTAAGATTATGGTTTAGAATTCTGACCAAATAAAGATATATAAAGATAAAATATTCTGGCTTAAATTTTGCAGTAGATTTTTTTTTTTCTGTTGGCAGTTTGGTTTCTTTGGTTTGCTTGGAATTTTGGGGTGGGGTTCTTTGTTTGTTTGTTTGTTTTTTACCCAATATCCCTTTCTGAGACAAACCACGCTCTTAATTTTCATCTTCAATAACCCACGAAATGTAGGTCAGGCATTGCCATTAGAACAATCTGACTGCATTAGCTGCTTGTCAAACCATTTCAGTTCCAAAGCACACGTGGAGCTTTCCCCAGCAATCATTAAAATGCCCCTTTAAGTATTTCCCCAAGACTCTCTTTTTGGCTGAGTGATGCCTAAACCGGTTTGACAGCAGTCAGGCTGTTGGCAGCATTTGGCTGTCTCTGGTCATGCAAAAGGGCATGGAACTCATATGAAACGTAAATCTCTTTATATTTATAGTGTTCAAAACAGTCAGCACATGCAGGTGAGTGTATTTATACAGAAATCAGCAGCGAAGAACAGTTTTCTGACTGATCTCACCGTGACTTTTCTCATCCAAGGATTAGCCAATGATTACTCCAAAATTGTTCCACGGCTTGGGAGGTTCCCCTCTGTACCACTGAAATGTTTTTTCAACTGAAACCTTTAACACTAACAGGAGCACTAATGAATCATTCCATGGGATTTCCTGGCCAAAAATTAGGAATGTCGCCCTGCGACTGCAATCCCTGTTCCGCATAAAAAGCTGAAGTTTGGCAGGGAGCTGGCCAGGTACTCCCCTTCTAAATCCAACCTGAACAGTTTGCACTTTGGGAATGTCCTCCCCTGCACTAATTAGCTCCAAAATAGGATTAATTCATTATCTGAATTGCAGAGGCAGCTGTAACAGTGATACACCAGAACCCACAATACACAATAAATTGGGCAAAGTCCCTCTTGTAGCCATTCAAGCCCAATGCTTGAATGATAAAGTTTAATGTATAAAACTCATGTGCTGATTTCACTTGCTTCTTTAATGATGAGCAAGAAAGGTGAAAAAATAGCAAATCAGCCTCTCATTGGTGAAGTGAGTCTATAAATGAGCTTAGCAAGGCTGGCCTTGCATGTGTTAGAGAGACAGAATGGAAATAAAGAAGTTATTTCTAAGAATCAACTAGCTTTTTCTCCTCTAGCAGCAAGACTACTGTGAAAACAACTCAAAATGTAGAGCTCAGAAATTATATTTTTAATAGCAGACATCAGGCTTCTGATTAAGACAGGAAAACAAAGTGTTTGTTAAAATTTGATTAAAACAAGAAGTTGCAGAACTGATGAAGTTATTTTGCTCCCTGCACATAAAGTGATGCCACTGCTTAAGCAATGATATTTTTCACCTGGCACTTTTGCCTAAAATCCTCAACAAAATTAAGCAAGAAGTGTCAGATTTTCAGGTCTCCTGAACTGACTCCTCAGATTTGTGGAGAGACACTGTGTGACAGGTATTTCTGCAGTTAGAACACATTTAATCTGCTTTGGTATCATAATTAAAAGTTGAAATCCAGTGAGAAAGGACAGCCCACCATCTCACAGCTTCTCCAAACAGGCCTCTTTAAACTAATAAATCCCTCCTTTGATCTCTAATTAACAAAAAACCCCAATGTTTAAATATCTCCCCTTTCAAAACAAACCTTCAAGGAGAGCTTGTTTGTTAAAAAAACCCCAAAGCCCCCAACCCTTTTGTTGGCTGATGTTGGACACAAAGAGGGCTCGCCTGAAAGGAGGCAGAACAAAAGTGGGCTCCCACTGCTGCACCGTGGCCACAATGCCTCAGACAGGTGCTGAACAGGAACTGCAGCCTGCTGCCTGCATCTGCTCAGAAATGGAGCAGCAGAACTAATTCCAGCAAGGCTGGGAATTCACCAGGGACGTTTCCACCCTGCTGCAGCCACATCAGGAACCCCCCCGAGGGACAAGGCGAGGCTGCGCGGTGGCTTTGGGGCCATCTCTGCAGAGAGCCAAAAAAAACCCCAAAAAACACTTGTTTCTTATGAATGAGAGTAAAACTCAGTGTAAAAATAGAGAGGTAAAAATGTATTTAAACACTGGAAAGGCCTCAGTGGAGGAAGCTGTGCTATGAGGCCTTGTTTTACTCAGACACTGTTTGTGTTGTGCCATTTAGATTTTTACATGGCTATTTAAAGTCCATATCTTTTAGAGATAAATAACTTCACAAGTCATGCTAAAAGTTCATTAAAAGGCAGCACTGAGAAAAATGAAGGTTTGTGAGTCAAGAGGTTACAGGAGAAGGGATTTTCTTCTACTTAAGAATTGAATTCAACTCTTTTTTCAAATCTCTGCAAGGGAAAATGTGTTGGTTTTTTTATCTCCCCATTTCTGTACAGTCTGCAAGCCACTTTGTCTTTTTCTTCCACATGTGCAGTTAGATCCTAAGGATGTGAAATTTATACAACACCTAAAAACATTGCTAAGAAAGGGTGAGGAAGCCAAGACAACAAAATGTAGCCAGAGCACCTACAAAAAAGTAAGAGGACAAAGAAAGGCTGGTGATGCCACAAATCAGTTTCTTCTCAATTATTTCTTTCTACCAAAAAGTATCTCAGTTGCTCCTGGATAAAAACTAAACAAAACACAAGGAGGAAAAAAAAAGAGATACGACATACATAAATCTCATATTTAACAATTTGAGTTTCTTCCTTTAGACTTTACAGATCTTCATCCAAGTGCCATTATGATACACTCCCTTTTTACCCCAAAATAAGACCAAAAAAAGAGTCCTGTGCAGTTCAGAGAATGATTTAACTGCTCATTTCACATGAAAACCATCTCTGAAGTCTCCTGACCTGTTCCTCAGACTGTAATTGGGATAATGCTCTGCAATTATACTCTGCTGACGAAAGTAGAATATCTTAACAATTAAATTAGACAATTAGGAAGAGGTAATAGTCTTAATCAACATCTTCAGAGCTAAGCATACCAGTATGTAAAATCAGCTGCATGCAGAAATAACCCAAATTAAATTAGCCCCAAGGTTGTGTGTGAAGCTGTACTTACACTGACCCATAAAATATACACTGCTTTTAATTTTATTTTTCAAGTTCCTTAATCCTTAGGCCATTGCAGGTCAGCAGAAGACAGGGAACATATTTAGTCTGCAGAGATACTAATGGCTTACATCCAGCTCATTTTCCAAAGACAATTATGGTTAACATCAAACCCAGAAAATGAGGCAAGAAGCACAGAATTTTGATTTCATTCAATGAGACTCTTCTCCTCCTTTCCTCTATTTCACTTAAAAAAAAAAAAAAAAAGAAGATTAAAAGAAAAAAAACTTACTTTAAGTAACCAAGTGAGCACAGAATCACGATATGGAACAAATTTGTTCTTGTTCTTGCCAGCAGCCTGATCTGCCAGGGCAGAAATAACCAGCCCCAGAGTTGTGAGGGACCTGCCCAGAGAACACAAGCAGTTATTAACAAGGGTAAATATTCATGAGTCAAATGCATATTTAGACAGTGACTTTCCAAAAAAATGCTCTGAGGAAAATACTCCTAGTTTAATTTTGATCATTCTTTTCTTCACAAAAGCTCCACTCCTATTTTTTTCAGTATGTTTTCAGTCTTAATCATCAGGTCTTCACAATGGTATTTGTGGAAGCTGCAGGAACACGAATGTTTTTTAAAAAGATGGAGATTTTATTCCCATATCTAAGAGTATTGCGTGTCAGAAGGAGAAACAGAGAGAAGGAAAGGAAAAAGAATGACTACAGGAGCTTTGTAGAGAGAAGGAGAAAATTCACCACAGGAGCTTCATTGTGTTTTACAAGTAAAATTTATATTTTACTTATTATATAATTTATAATTTGTATTTAGCAGGAAATGGTGATGAAAAAAGGAAAATAAATAACCACAAAGCCTTACTTGTTAATGTTGCTTCCTTCTTTCAGCCTGTCCCCTGCAGCACCAGTTTTAGTTGCCCTTTCACTGCCTGCCAAGTCCACCAGGCTGAGCTTGCCCACCTTCTCACCTGATGTCTGGGGAAGGAAGCAGAGAACAGCCCCTGTTAGGTCACTTCAATCAAGTCACCTTGTTTGATGTATTTTACAGCAGGAATTCAACTTCATTTTGGGTGTAAACTCTTGCTCCAACCCCTCTGAGCATCGCTGGGTTTGAGCAGTGCCCTGTGCTAAGTCACTGCCTGCAGCTTCAGAAACAACAGTGAACTCCTGGGTGAAGTCAGGTACTCTGATATCTTCAAACATCTCAGAAATCTCCAGAGGAGATGCACACAGGGCACACTAATGAAGTGCTGAACCATGAAAAATTCAGAGTTATGCCACAGGGGTCACAAGCAGAGACATGAGGTTCACAATCCCATCTTGAAAACAGTCTCCTAAAATGCTCAGATTTTATACCAGCGTTTCTTCTGTTTTTCAGAATGAACCTGATAAAAAGCATGTTCTAATTTACATAAATTATGACAACTGCAAAGTCTCCTTTAGCCTTATCAGCCCCTGGAACACGACCCCAGCTATGCGAGTATTTAAACCCGAAACACAGATTTTGTTACAAATCCTTTCACCTCACCTGACCCAAAATGACCTTCTGAAACACGCCATGAATTCCCTAAATCAATTTGAAATTGAGGAGCCACCTGTCTTTGAGAACAGCTTGCTCACATCATGTTCTTCTGCAGCATCTGCACCTTCAGCCCCCCAGGATCCCAACTCAGAGCGCTGCGTTCCCGTAAATAAATGGAATAATTACAATAAGCTGTCAAAAATGTCACCCTAAACCTATCAAAATATGATGTGATCATAGAAGGGGCCATTTCCAGGACTGGAAGGACCAGCAGATGGGAGAACAGGGAAATCTGTTGCAGAAGTTCACAGAGGGGTCACTGAAAGGTGCAGAGAAGGTGGGACAGTCACAACCACTCTGCACCCAGGCTGAGCAGCACCACACAAAAACCAGGAATGAACAGCAAGGAGAAGAGCCACAGAAAAACTGGAATGACAAATTATGGGAAAATAAAAAAATCCAGCAGAGTATGACGCTGATTTGAAGTGCGAAAGGAAAAAAACTCCAAATAAAGAATGAGGAAAATTGCGTGCAAAAAGAAAAAAAATCCAAATAAAGAATGAGGAAAATTGCGTGGATAAAAAGATTGATGGAAACTGAGAAATCAGGAGGACAAAAAAGCCCAAATTCTTCTTGTGCTTTCCAATATATTCAATATTTAGGCTCAGATTTGCTCTGTGGACACTGAAAACTTCTCCAAGGCTTTGAAAATACTAAAGAACTGTCCAAACACAGAATCTATCAATGAAGTTTAAAGATACTTCTTTCAATTCCAGTTTATCACCATTTTCTGTGAGGGACTAAATAATGTTGACATAATGTATTTCATGAAACTCTCCAAGGCATATTTATGTATAAGGGAACATAAATTAAAACATTTGCAGCTTTAAATGCTTTTTTTTGTATATTTAGATACACACATAAAAGTATTAATAGCATACAATGCAAAATATTTAAAATTAATATTTTTTTTCAATTTAGGAAGTTGACACTTTGTACAAATTTGCATTAATTTAGAAAGCTGGTAATTCACACAAATCAGCATTAAATCACCACAGGAAGGTGATCACCAGAGCAACACTCAGGACTATTTCTATTTTTCACCTCTTTCACCTTTAGCCTTTACTACAAACTGCTGCTTCCAAAGAAATGTTTCCTTTCCTTTGGACACATTACAGCAAGAGACACATCCCAGCCTGACATTTGCACCTTGTAAATGGATTTTCTTACCCCTGACTGCACATCATAGAGGGTGTGGGTGAGGATGATCTTGAAGACGGCGTGGGACCGACTGCTCTCCTCGTTCATGTTGGTGGCAGCCACTGTCCGAGATTTGTTGCCCTCAGACATCAAGGACTCGATGTCCTAAATACAATTTCCACAGCCATGAGCATATCTGCATTAAGATCCTTCTCAATTACCTCCCAAAAAATCACCTCAGCTTGGTCAACAGCGTTTTCTCACTAAGCCTCCCGTTTGTTTATTCAGAAAAATGCGAGGAAAAAATAAAAGTGATCCCTCCCCCTTTAAAGCCTAGAAACTCCACGTGACTTCACCCACTCCTCAACCAAGATATTAAATTATCAACAAAAATAACACACCTGGCTGCACACAGCAACACTCAAAAGCAGAGAAAGAAGTGGGGAAACAGCAATTTGTGTTTGAACCCTGTCACATTTTAGCCTCAAGTTGTCACGGTCTGAGAATCTGGAGCACTGACAGAAGGCTCAGAGGTTTATAAAACATAGCCATGCTGAACACATCATTATATTTCTACAAATTTTAAGAGATTTGATCTGTTGTGATGCTTGAGAAAGGTGCAGCTCCCCTGCTCTGGGGTTTCACAGCAATTGTAAATAAATAAAATAGTTTAAACCTCAGGGTCTTGGGCTAAACTTCTATTTCTGCATCTCCAGCTGGGTGATGCCAAAACAACTGAAATAAACAGTCAAACAAAGGACCACCACAGAGCACTGACTCCAAATTCTGCATGACACAAAGCTGCTGGGCAACATGGAAAGGCAAAGCACGGAACGTGTCGTGTCTGAGCAGAAACCACCAAGGAGGGGTGGATGAACACCTGGAGAAACTGCAACAGTGGGATTACACTGCCTCCATGTCTTGGTTAAGCTGACAGATTCCATCCCATATTTATCCATTTTCCATCCCATATCTATCCATTTTCTCCACAGTAAGTTAATGCTCCTTAAAAAACAGGGCATTTTGTGAATGCACACATAAACATTTCCTATCCTGCAAGTTTCATGTGATGCTTCTCAAGCATTTACCTGGTAAACAACCATTAGTTCCTGTAAGAGTTGTTACTCCCACATAACCCTCCCCTGAGAGGGAAGATTTGTCTTTTAAGTCCTCATTTAGGTGAAAAAAAATGAACTGGACTCTGCCTGTATTCATTCTCCAGGTTGTTTATTCTTTCCTTATCTGCAATTTCTGCACACCAGGCTTTACACCAGCCTAGAGTGAGGGAGAAAGGCACCAAAGAGCCCCCAACACACAGATTCAAGGTTCTCTTAAAGATAATTCACCCAATTACCACCCAAAACGTTCATTATTTCTACTTTTCTACCAATTACTAAATAAACTTCTATTCATGTAACTCTGCACTGTGGCAAATCCCAACCAATCACCCTGTGCCACCAACACTGCAGGATGTGGAGTAAAGGAAGACAAGGGAAGAAGCCAAAAATCACAAGGATCCTCCATCTTGTGTTCATCTCCTTACCATTCTAACAAACCCAAAAATCTACATTTCTCACCCTGTGGTAAATTACATATTATGCTGTTGTCTAATTTACATCCCTGATAATTCTGTCTCATCCCCAAGCCTAGGAAGCCCTCTCCATGGACAAAGGTTAAAAGCAGGTTTTTTTCAGAGGGCTTGGATCCTTTAAAACATGCAGAATATTCTCTGCATTCTGGACTCCAGCAAGTTCCTAATTCCAGCGTGTGCTGCTGGGGAGGGAGATCACTGAGTAGAGCATGACAGGCAAAAAGTGACACAGTGGGGCACTGAGAGCCTGTCTCTGCTGAACCCTGGGCCTGTAATTAATCACAGAACACTTTCTCATGGCAGTGGGCACTCATCCTAAGGCTGAGAGGAAATCTGGTCCATTCAACAGCTGCCTTACTTCAGAATTATTGAGCAGCACGAGATGAGGGGAGTTTCTGCTCTCAGCCTTTTCTCCCCACAGGATCACAACACAATAACCCACAGCTCTCCTGCTCTAAGATTACTGAAAAAGGAGCATTTTAGCAATTCTGCCCAGCTTAAGGGACAGCCCCTGGTGTTCAGGATGTCAAGATAAGCCTTTCATAAAGTTGATCCTTACCTTGTAGCTAGCAACAGCTAGTTTGGATAGGCCATCTACGTAAGGGCCATAAACACTGTGTTCTCTAACCTTTAATGACTGACGGCTTCTGGTTGGGGGAAAAAAAAGGGATTTATAAGCACATGACTGACTTCAGACAACATTTACACAAAGTGCATTTCTCACTGACACATCTCAAACGGGAGGGTCTCACAAACACCCACTGAAGCACAGAGCAAGGGCCAGAATGCAAACACAAAAAAGCTTCATAACACATAAAAAGCTGACCCAGTGCTGTCACTCCACAGAAGGTAAATTTACTCCAAGCTTTTAGTCTTGCTACTTTATTTTGATTTATAATGAGGAGGTGCTGAGATCAGGAAGCAGCAAAAGCCATCCTAGGCAAATATTTTAGATGGGATCCATTAAGGCAAACTGGATATGGAAAGGAAGTCTGTGGGCCAAATACTACAGAGCCACTCACACAAAAATTCCATACCCTTTGGGGTCAAGGAGATCTCTGACTTTCTCGTTGTAAATCTCCATGTAGGATACTTCCACTTTGAAACTCTGCTCTTCGTTTTCTTCCTTCTGTGCTCTTTCAAAGAGTCCACTGCAAAGTCTAGGGATTAATCCAGGCTGATCAGCTGTACCCATCATGGTGTAGGACTTTCCAGACCCTGTGTGAGGGAAGCTGTGATCAGAGAACATGCAACAAAGCTTCCTGCTGTGCAGAATATTGATAGGAAATAAAACAGGTTACGATTTATTATTATTTTTTTGCATTTCAGTGAAAGGTACTTGTTCAGTTTTCTGCCTTAAAGTAACCCAAAAACCACCGAGCTAAAGGCTATTTTAATTAAAAGGAAAACAGAAATTTGGTTCAGAGTGCTGGAGAATGTTTAGGTAGATACAGTCTTACTGCAGATGGCAAGCCACTAACACCCACAATGAGAAAACTCTTCGTACTACTCTTTAAACACTACATTAAAATGACAATCCAAGATTATTTTAACCACAGAGGCAGAAAATCCGAGCGATGCTCTGAGCTCAAGGACGATCATGGTCATGCCAAAGATTATAACGTGAAGTGTGAGAAATAAGGGCAGCCAGCAGCAACAAAACCTTCCTTCTCATCCTGCCCACCTCGTATCTGATGTTACAAAAGAGGAAAAACGTTTCTCCTGGAGGTTAGAAGGTATTTCACCTCCAACAGTGTCACAAGGAAGTCCCCCCACTTTGGAGGGAACATTTTTCCCTCCTCTGGGACTCACCCGTTTGCCCATAGGCAAAGATACAAGCGTTGTAGCCTTCAAAGGCATTCTGAAGAATATTCTCTCCAAGGCACTTGAAAACAACATCTTGACCTAGAAAACAAAACACACGAGCCAACACTGTAACACAGCAGGAGCTGTTTGCCCCTTGATGTGGATTCTTGGACAATCAGGTAAAAGCTGAGAGGGTTTTCCTGATGTTGCTGCCTAAATCCCATCCCATGTTTGCTCCCTGGAGAGGAAGATGAGCTCCAAATTTGTGCTGCTGTAAAAATCTGGGATTATCATGGATATACCTGGATGTACTTAAAGCAACATCCTATCAAGGTTCATACTCAGAAGTTTTATCAGCAGAGAATCTGCAGAATTTAATCTGCTGGGGAATGACACCTCCTCAAAATGCACTCAAAGTGTACATTTTAATGACAGTCAGTTGATTTTAATCCCAGGGAATCAGCAGAGCACTGGAAAAATTTTCTGTGTAAGCATATTGGGTAATACCACGAGATTTTTGCAGAGAAGGAATCACAAGTATGTGGGAGATATGGATATCCACAGGATATTTTGCACTGGCAAAAAGTAAGGTGTATTACTTGTTTTGTAACTGAACTTTGAGCTTTTGGGATCATTTTCCAAGCAGGGGAAGGAAGGTTTAAAATATCTGGGTAGTAACTACTTGAACAAAATTTTTTTTCAGAATTTTACAACCAGAAAAACTCCAAGTCTGAACAAGGCATGACAGAAATTTAGAGACTGAAAAGTCCTTTCAAATAATGTTCCTTTAAGCTCTTAATTTCCTTTACTGAAATTCCCATCTTTACAGCCAAGCCAAAAGCACCAAGAGCTGTGCCAGGCTCAGCTGGGGTAACATTTCCACTGTTCAAAAGACCAAAATATCAGTTCTATAGGCATCACTGTTATTTTGAGAAACAAAGTATGTAATATTCCTAGGGAATTTGTATGGCTGAGTGTCACATTTTTCTCAGTGCCTTGAAAGATTATTATTCATCAGTTATCTGTTAAAGAAATTAAAATTAACAAGTGTATGTGTCTTTGATTTTTCATATGATTTTTATAAAATAAATGTTAACAAGTTCAACTGATCCCAAATTTTAAAGGATAACAACTTTGAAATGAATAAATTATAGGAGTGATAAGTCCAAATATATTTTGTATTTTACCATAACTATATGCCAAAATGCATTATAATAATACATAGAAAACTTTTAATTGAATACATTACACATTCTCACTAAAGCATCTAAATTCACATACACTTAAATGAAATTAGGCTTTATTAATATTCCTTTATTAGGTTTTACTGTGATGCCAAACTCCCATCAGCACTGAAAAACATGAAATTACATATAACAATGCTCTTCAAAAGAAATAAATGGATTTTATGCATTTAAAATGGTGGAGTTGGAGCAGTATTTTAAATAAAACTGTAAATGGGGGGAAAGCATCACTGGGTCTCCCCACTCTCTGCACTGCAAAGGGGTGGCAGTGCCCACTGCTATTGTTATCTTTAGAGAAAAGAAACTGGAATGATTGAAGATTTCCCTTTTTCTTTTTGACAGCAGCCAGCCATGGAGGGGGCAGCACTTTGTGCCCGTGCCCTGCAGCAAGGACTGTGTTTCTATCAGATCATTCCCACCTGGAGACAGCCAAGCCACAGGAAATATTATTACCTGCATATTTTTCTTTGACGGATTCATCCATGGACCAAAAGCAGTGATCATATGCAAACACCTGCAGGGAAACAACCAGGACACCTCAGAACAGCTGCAAATCCAACACGTCATTCACATTCTGACATTCTGAACTCAACACACACCCCCACTGAGTTCCTTATCTTCCAGGAGATTGAAGCCTAAACAAACACTTCATTTTCCTCTATGATTTATTTGTTCCTTGTTTCTATTTGTTCTTTTCTGTGTGTCATGGGCTGCAGTGTAAAATGTAATCAGGGTGTGTTATTCTGTTACCATCTGGGATGGGGGAGTGATGTGATCTTCTGTTGATAAACCAGCTGATAAGAAACCATCCAGAGCAGTTTCCTCATCTCTTCCACCACCCATCCTCCCTCCAGGCACAGATCTTCTGCTCTTGGGCTATTGAGTCACTGATAAACTTCCATCATCCCACTGGGAAATGCTCCAGCCAGGGGGGAACCGAGCCCCTCTACCTGGATAAAAACCTGAGCCTTGGAACACCAAGGCAGCCTTTTCCACTGGGCTCCCAGAGGAAGAACAGGCCCAGCCATCACCACTGCACCTTCAGCAGAGGCTGCACCTTTCTCCAGGATCACTGCTCCAGCAGAGCCACAGCTGCTGCTCCAGGAGGGCTGCAGCCACCATTGCAACTGGACTGCCACCAACACCCTGACCAACAGGGGGTCAGGCTGTATTCTCACTCTGTCAGTCATTTTTTTTTTCCTTATTGCATGTATTTTGTTTCCTTTTCGTTTTATTTTCCCTTTCCCTAATAAATTGTATTTCTGACTTGGAGTGTCTCACTGGTTTTGCTCCTCAAACCAGAACCCTGTGCCAACCCAGTGGATGTCAAGGACCTCTCCATTCCTCCCTCCAAACCCATCCTTGCAATTCATTTTTCACCAGAGTTTCTCTTGTGCAAACTGACAGATGTCCTCTAGCTCTTTCTGCCTCCCATCTCCCCGTGCCTCTTGTCTGCATAAATTAAAAACAAGCCTTAGGGTAGGAAGCTCTTTCCATACAACAGGAGTATGTATTTATTTACATTCCATGGCAGCCATCAAAGTCTAATATTTGCAAAGAATAACAGAAAGTAAATCAGTTTTATCCTGGAAAGAGCAGCACTATAATATTTTAACAAGAAAACTTTCAATTTTGCCATAAATCCATCAAAAGGTCCACAGACACCTTTCATCCTCAAAGATGACCTGAACTAATACAATGAATAATTTGGGACAGATGTTTGCAGAGACAGCTCCCCTGGGTATGTGTCTGCAAGGAAAAATATTAATTAGGATAATGTCTGACCTACATTCACACGGGCAAAATTTATTCTGTAGGATGCAGGAAAAGGGAAGTGCAATGTGGGGTCTGTGGATTTCCCCTCTAAGCTTAATGGGAGCTGCTCTTTCCCCTTTGGAAGTTCTGCATTGTTACACTGCTGACTACCAACATTAATGAAAATGCTTAACGCAGCAAAATCCTTGAAGTTTAAATAATTTGTCTTCCAAAATACATTGTTTTTGCCCCCATACTACACTGATGTACCAGCATCAAGAGATAAAGTAGTTATTTTATATCCTCTGAGGAAACAACAACTCGTGTATTAAAATTCAAGGTGTTTTTATTTTTCTTTCCCCTTGGATTCATTTTACAGCTAATGTTGTTTTAATTTACAGCTAATTATGTTTTAATAAACATATTATTAAAGCATCCCAAGCCTTCAGAACATTCAGTAAAACACCACTGGCAGTATGAGCACATCCACGGAGATGAACTCTGATATGCCAGGGCAGAGCCTTCAGAACAAGCACAAAGTCACGGGACCATAAAACCAAAACGAGTTTGCTTTAACACAAATAGCAGAAAACGCTTTTTAAAAGCCCACAAAGAACAAATATCCTCCATTCAGAGCCCGCAGTGCTGAGTGTGGATGTTCTCATTTGTTCCTCTGACTCATTTCTTGGCACGGGCTGTACAGAGAGTTTCTGCAGCAAGGAGATGCCTCGAGTTTCTTACTCAGCAGCTGAGCAGCAACAGAGCTCTGCAAAATGCTTTTAATATCTGGATAGCCCAAGAGTGTGCAAGTGACAGGACAAGGCTGACACACTTTTTAAAGCCCTTACCTTTGGGTGAGTCCTGCTGCTCCCCAATGCATCAGGAGTGGAAAGGATTTGGTACAAGGTCAGGGAAAAAAAAAACACAAAAGAAAAACAAGGACTGTTAGTTGTTGTGATTTTAGCTTAATTGTGCTATCATTTATCTTTGGAATGCTGTATTTTAAAAGCTCATTTCTCTCCTCAGATCTTACAGAACCCAAGTCATTTCATAAAACCTTTTAGGGGCAAGATTTGAGATGCTGCTCAGAGTTGATTTAAAATTCAAAGCCACTGATTTTCCTCACACTGCATCTCTTCCTCATTCTCTCACAGGTTTATTTTTCTTGTGACACCTCTCTCTCTCTCTCCCTCTCTGGGTGCCACTGCCTCTTAAAAACAAAGTACCCAAGCAACATAAAAATTTCCAAAACCACTTGAACAGGAACTTCAGGAGTCTTATTCAAGAGGAAATTTCGGAGTCCAGTCCCTGGGCTTGCCCAACCCAGCTCCCTCTGGTTGCTGGGACAGCAGAGCAAACATTTGCTTCCCCAAAAGAATGAGCAGAGAACAGCAATTCCTCTGCTCTGTTATGCACAGAATTTAAAAGTTTGGGGGTTTTTGTTTGTTTGTTTTTAAGCAAGTACAAAATTACTGGAGTGACCTTTAAAATACCAGCACGATGACTGCAGGTTATGCAGCCTCCCCACATCAGAGGCTGGAGAAAAGCAATAAACACACAACAAGCCACTGATATTCTTCTTGTCCTGGACCTTCCAAATGACATCAGGAAACGAGTGAAGTCTTGTGACAAGCAACACTGATTTCTTTTGAGCAGAGCAGGAGAAAGGCATGGGAGCCACACAGGATTGCCCTCAGAGCTCCTGCTGCTCACGGGGCTTGAGAAGCGAGTTCAAAAATAGCAATTTCCGAGCGCTGTCTCTCAAAAACCATTATTTATTCTGCAAATCCATCACCTCTTTTTACTCGTGTGGGGATCTGACAGAGCAGGAGCGACGGGCACTTGGGAGAGCAGGGGGATCACTGCAGCCAAGGTCACCCCGTGTCACGGGGTCACCCCAGTCAGCAGTGACAACGTGACCCCTTTCCCTCTGCCATCTGGCTTGGCTGCAATAAAGGCTCTCCCAGGGCCCTTGGCAGAGAGCTTGGTGTGGGCTCTCGGCTCTTGCTCCTGGGTGGATTTTATTGAGGGAATGTCCTCCACTGGGGCTTTGATCCAGACACTGGAGACTCTCAGAGAGCATTTCCACGGATTTCTGTGCTCTGAAATGCTCGTGGAGCACTTTGCTGCAGGATTTCACTGGAAGCTGCTTTTAGGAAAGCTTACAGGGCAGGTTAATTAACTGTTCCTAGAAGAACACTCTCCTTGTAAAACAAAGGGAACAGCAAGCCTGGATTCAGAGTCTGAGTTCAGCACTCACAAAGATGTGACACTGCCCTGCTCACATTCCCCAGCCCAATTCCAAGGCAGGATTACATTGCCACAACCCAGCTGATCTGCCCAGCCCACAATATAGGGCATATTATTGAGTATTTGGGTTAAAGCAGCCATGAGGATTTAATCTGAGAAGTTCTATCACAGATAACAATTTTAAGACGATGGATTACACAGGGCTATGTATGATCAAGCTTAACTTAAGATCTTTAGTCTGAACTAAGCATCTCATCTTCTGAAGGGCTGCACAAACACACAAACCTGGTGTTTGTGTGTTTCTGTTGCCTCAAACGTGAGGGAATAAAAGCCCCACAAAACCCAGAGTGCAGCATTTGGGATCCAGCACAGCCACACGGAGCTGCAGCTCGCCTGATGCACTTTTGACCATGAAGAGAATAAATGGGACAAATGTTTCCCCAAGGAAAGCATTAAGGGTGCAGCCTGCATCACACAGCATTGTGCTGTGCACACATGAGCCCATTAATGCTGCAGCTGCGTGCTGGGCCCAGAAACCCATGAAAAAGGTTTTCAGCCTGATTCAAAATCCCTTGGGAAATGAAGAGCTGGGGAAATGGAGCACCCACAGCAGCCTGGTTGGCTGCAAGGACACACTGGGGGTTCTGGGGGTTCACACCTAAATGTTCCCAACCATCCCAGAGGTGAGGAAAAGGGAAATACCAGGAACAGCATCAGCCACGCAGCAGGGAAGAATCTCCTACAGCAAAACACAATGACAGGAACACGGGCAAAGAACAGCGAGGTGCCTCTCCCCCTCTGCTCTTGTCAGAAGCCACCAGGAATGCTGCACACAGTTCTGGGGTCCCCAACATGGGAAGGACATGGAATTGGGGGAGCAAGTCCAGAGGAGCCCACGAGGTTTATAGGAGGATTGGAGCACCTCCCCCAAGGGGACAGGCTGGGGAATTTTGGGCTGTTCAGCCTGGAAAAGGCTGTGTGGAGACCTCACGGCACCTTCCAGTGTCTGAGGGGTGACAGGGAGGCTGGAGAGGGACTGCTCATCAGGAACTGGGGTGACAGCACAAGGGGGAATGGGTTCAAACTGGGAGAGAGGAAATTCAGGTTAGATACCTGGAAGGAATTGTTCCTTGTGAGGGTGGGGAGGCCCTGGCACGGAGAAGCTGCCAGGGATGGGACAGCCACAGCTGCTCTGGGCCTGCCCACCCTCCCAGGGGACAACTCCTGGCCAAATTCCCATCCATCCCTGCCCTCTGCCAGTGGGAAGCCATTCCCTGTGTCCTGTTCCTCCATCCCTTGTCCCAAATCCCTCTCCATCCCCAAGGATGCTGCCATTCCGAGGTGCAGGCAGCTCCTCGGCTCAAAGCCAAAAATTCACCTCTATCTCAGATACAGCAGAAGCATCCAAGGCAGGGAGGGAAAACTTATCTTTCAGCCACTGAAGGATGTCACTGAGATGCTTCCAGCTACTTGTTTTCACTTGTATCCAGTCTGACAGGAATTTGCCAACTCCCTTCTTTTATCTCTTCTCAACTCAATGTCAAACAGAAGTGGGGGGAATCTGATATATCTAATTTAATTCCAAAATTAAAAAAGGAGGAAGACTACTCCAAAACCACAGCCTACATTTAACAGTATTTTGTTTGTTGCAGGAAATTGCAATGAGATGATTTTTAAGGTCTTTTCCAACTCAAATCATTCAGTGACTCCATGAATATATCTGCTGTTTTGAGAGTGAATGAAGACATGGAGCTTGGATAATAATTTCTGTTTAAACCACCTCTTCCACAATGTAAATGCTTTTTTTTCTCTCACTTGCTTTTTTAGGAACATTCTGGTGGTTCCACAGATCTCAAGCACAATGTAAAAATATGAGTAAAATCAGAGCAGGTCCCAGCTGAGACCATCAGCATATGTGCAATACCTCTACTGCTTCAGTTTTTGAACACAACAACTAAATTACATATTCCAACATAATAAACTGCTCAGCCACAGCTATCAGTGGCATTTTAGCAACACCCAGTTTTTCTATGTTCAAAAGGGGAAGGAAGGTTTAGTAAGGTTAAATATCATTTTAGATTGTGGAGGGGGAAAACCTCCCAGCAAAGGAACAGGGGGGGAAAG
>VZTB01014672.1:20626-40242 GCA_013397245.1 Thryothorus ludovicianus | reverse complement strand
GGAGAGGAGAGGAGAGGAGAGGAGGAGCTCAGCCCTTCTCTCTCCTGTGTGTCTGACCCCACAGCTTCAAGATAGCAGCCAGCTGGCAAATCAGCACATGCTCTAAATCAGTCACAGCACATCTCGTTTCTTGTCTAAATCAGAAACAGGCAGATGGGGCAAAGGGAGGAGAAAGGTGGGAGGTGGCAAGGCAGGAAGCAGAGGAAAGAGCTCCAGAAGCTCTAGGACAGGAGCTGACACACCAGGCATGGGTTTTCTTCTCTGTATTCTTTTGAAAAAGAATATTTCCTGTGGCAACAGCGACTGCAACATCCAAACTGTACACTGAGTGATGCTGCCAAGTGGCACAAGGCTATGCTGGATTTATGGAATTGAAACATAACATTTTGTCATTTTCAGAAGCTCCTGGACTAGCAAAATATAATACAAATTTGAGTGTTAGAGAAAAGAAAAAAAGAAAAGCAACAGTTCCAACTGTGGGTCGGGAAAGTCTCAGCAAATCTCTCCAGAAATTCTTATTGCTTTCCACTTTCAATCTTCCATAACCATTGCAAAAACAACCATATCAAATTCCAGTGTAATTAGTGCTATTCATGCCCTTCAGAAGAAAGTGTCCAGAATAAACTCTAGAAAGCAGCTAAAAATGCAACTAGGAAAAGAAACTGATGGGGAAAAACTCCTTGGGGTTTGTAAGTGAAAAAGTGTCAGTGTCTCCCAGAGATCTTCTGTAAGGCCACATCTTTATGTCCCCAGCTGGCTTAAAAAAATATTATTGTTAAAAATAAAGTTGATATGATGTGTAATAGTAATTTACTCTTTGGATCCAGCCACCCTGGGATTCTGGGATTTTATTAACAAGTTGTTGCAGACAGAAACTGTACAATAACTACTCTAGGTTCTGACAGACACAACAGCATCATTTACCAATATTCCATGAAATCAAAGAACTAAATTACATTGGGCAGGGTTTGCCATTCCCTCAAATCTTTCCTTCCTTTCTTTCCCTGGTTATCTATGGCTCAAAATAGCACTGGCATTGAAAACCCTGAAGCACAATTCCTTTTGTGGCTCCTGTACAAGGTTTTCACAGAATCACAGAAGGGTTTGGCTTGGAAGGGACCTTAAAGATTTTGCAATCCTTGTAAATCCCCTTGCAATCCTGTGCTGGCAGTGATACTTTCCACTGGAATTAAAGGTGTTTTCCTTGTTCCCTCTCACTCACCTGCCACGAGCTGCCCTACTCAAACACAGCAGAGCTGGAGCCCCTCAGGAACATCAAATATCCCATTCCAGACCCTCACAGACTCTGCAAAGCAAATGAGGCTCTGTCTGAAGAGCAGTGGGTTAAAACAGAAGGGATTTCATGGACTGAAGGGTTTCTCAAGAAAACTCATCCTTCAAACAAGGATTTTGGGCACTGAGCAGGGTCCCCAGAGAATGGTGACATTCCCAAGGCTGCCAGAGCTCCAGGAGAGTTTGGACAATGCTCTCAGGATGAGATTTTGGGTTGGATATCAGGAAATGGTTCTTCCCCCAGAAGATGGTCAGGCACTAGAACAGCTCCTCAGGGATTGGGGACATTCCCAAAACTTCCAGAGCTCCAGGAGTGTTTGGACAAGGCTCTCAGGGTGAGATTTTGGGGTGTTTGTGCAGGGCCCGGAGCTGGACTCGATGATCCTGGTGGGTCCCTGCCAGCTCAGGATATTCTATAATTTTATGGCCCCTGGCTGTATCTCAGAGGGCAAATATTGGGTGTAGATAATATTCCAAAGGAATTCCAAAGGAAGGGCTCTCATTGCCTCAGCGTTAGACACCTGCCTGAACAGGAGATGGGATTGAACAGCCCAGAGTCTTTTATTCTGAAGTTAACTGGGTTTATCACTCCCAAGCTTCCCTACCCTTCAGGACCTTCCCAGGGTGGAGAAGCTGATAAGGGGTGCAGGAATTACTGCAGAGCTCCAGCACCAGCAAACCTCAAGGTCTTGCAACAGATGCAAAGGAGGCACAAAGAAAAAACAGTATCAGGAAGATCTTAGATTTATTGATTTATTTGAAGTTCGGGAGCCCAGCTATCTTTCTGAAGCAGATGCTTTAATTGGTCGCTTGTGTGGGTTTGGGGTTGTTTTTTTTCCCCTGTATGAATAAAGAACTGAAAATTAAGTATTTTGAAGAGCCAGCACTGCAATGGTCAGAGTTTTATCAATTTAAATTTCAGCTGCAGAATTTCTTTCATTGCATAAAAAAGCACCAGCCAATGGTGAAATAAAATGTAGAGAACAGATTTAAGGATTTTTCTAACACACACATAACTGAAAGACAGCTGATAATAAAAATTAGAATTCTTTGAGAAGCTGTTTCCTCTCCTTCTGTCTGACAAATACAACTTGCAATCCATTTTGCTGCTGCCAGGTACATACAATGAGAGGAAAAATCAACTAAATCAAGTCTGATCACTTCAAGCTTATCCTATGATACTTATAAATCCATTTGCACAGAATATTTCAGACTGTCAAGTTGCTTAAGGTTGTTGGGTTTCACAGTTGTTTGACAGCTTATAAATATTTTTACCCCATTTTTACATGCAGGCCAAGTGGTGCCAAAATGCTGAGGCCCACCAAACTCTAATTTTTCATGATGTCCTGCAATTAATATTTTTCTTACAGAGTCTCATTTTTACCTCCAAGGCCATACTGAATTCTTTGGGAGAAAACCACACTGCCCTATTTGAGCAAAAGATTTTTTTGCAGTCAGAAACAGCTTCTTTAAAACAAAATCCCCAAATACATTAAAAAAACAAAAAACAACAACTGTGAAAGAGCATACACAGTTCAAAGCCCAAACTTGTGCAGCTAAAAGGAACAAAGGTAATCACTGTTCCTTGGAAAATTCCTCCAGTGCTCCAAGGCATTCCAGGCGTGGTTGGTGGTTACTTAGTTTCTACTGACAAAACTAATTTTTGCCAGCTCACTCAAAACAATTAAAAAAAAAAATTAAAAAAAGCCCCAAACCCCAAGAACTCAGACTGAGCAGCAGCTCTGTGGGTTTGGGGTATTTTGTACTCGGATCTAAATTTTCTGTATTGTTGGTACAATAATCTGCTTAGTCCTGACCACATTCAGGCAGAGCATGGATCCCATAAAGCTGGTGTTATGACAAGGGGATTACAACTTTATCCTTTTGTTTGTAAATACTCAGATGTCAGGATACTATTGTGCTCTAGAGAATGTCTGGTGAACAGCCAGTCCCCAAACTTTCAATTACTATTGTGAATTACAGTATTTTTTAATGAAGTGGGCTGTAGCCACCTTTTAATAACCATGTGAGGGAGGGAAAAAGCCTCCCTAGGATGTGGCAGCTTTTTAATTCCTCCAGGAGACCCCAAATGGAAAATGATGGCAGGTGGAGCAGCATGTACAGGAAAATTTACAATATATGGTAATTTTGCTCTACAGCATCAACAAACTAACTTTTAGCCAAGCCACTGGCACACAGGATTGAACCCAGAATGATCTCCTGGGCACAATGGAAAGCAAAGGATTGGTTCTAAAAGGAATTTAATCCTTGAAAAGGTATTCCAAGGACTCTCTCAGGTCCACCAGCACTGGGTTTTCCACCCAGCAATGTTATCAAATCCATAAACTCATTAGTGCCTCTACCCTTAAACCAGTTTGAGTCTGTCTGATTTCCTTGAAAACACAAATACATCAACCAGAATCACTTGGAGAGTTATTTTCACACGGACTCTGCAATATTTACACAAGTACCTAAATACAGATGTCTGCATCCAACACCCCTTGAAGAAAGAAGAATCCCAGAACACTTTGGGTTGGATGGGACCTTAAAGCTCATCCCATTCCACCCCCTGCCATGGCAGGGACACCTTCCACTGTCCCAGGTTGCTCCAAACCCTCTCCAACCTGGCCATGGACACTTCCAGGGATCCAGGGGCAGCCACAGCTGCTCTGGGAATCTGTGTGTGTATGTAACCAAAATGTAACCAAAAAATGTGTATTCCATCAGCATCTGTTGGGACTGGGATGGGGAGGGTGATGTAATCTTCTATTAATAAGCCAGCTGATAAAAACCAGCTGGGGCAGTTTCTGTCTCTCTCCCACCACCCATCCTCCCTCCAGGCACAGATCTTCTGCTCATGGGCCACTCAGTCCCACTGAGAAAATTCCAGCATCCCCCTGGGAAATGCTCCAGCCAGGCCAGGAGCCAAGCATTCCTACCTGGATCCAAGCTGACATTGGGGACACCAAGGCAGCTTCTCCACTGCACTCCCAGAGGGACACCAGGCCCATCTCTCTGCACTGCACCTTCAGAGCAAACTCCACCTTTCTGCAGGATCCCTGCTCCACCAGAGCCACCTGTGCCACTGCAGGAGGGCTGCAGCCACCATGGGATGGCACTGCCACCAACCCCTGAGCCACAGGGCTCAGCTGGGATCCTGACTCTGGCACTGGGTTTGTTTTTCCTTTGTATTATTGCACGTATTTTAATTTTTTTTTCCCCTTTTCCTAATAAATTGTATTTCTGACTTGGAGTCTCTCACTGGTTTTGCTTTAAAACCAGAACACTGTGCCAGGGCCTTCCCACTCTCACTCGGAAGAATTTCTTCCCTAAAATCTTCTTCAGTCCCTCTCTGCTTCGAACAAGAAAAAGAGAGACATTTGCAGGAGTACAAAGGGATCCACAGCCATGGAGGCTCCAGAGCAGCCCACAAGCTCTTCACCCTCACATTAATCAATCAGTGCACACTGAGGAAATTACTGTAAGGGCTCTTCAGCTCAGGGAAACAAAAGCCTCACCAGAAGCATTCAGAAAATGTTGGTAATGTTTTCTATTTCTTTTAAATGGGCACTAGCTCCCTCCAAGCACAAATGTGTAGAAGAGGTGTCTCTGAGCACTTGCTAATTCCCCATCTCCTCTCCATTACCAGCAGCATGAGGCAGCTCTGTGCTCTTAACACCTGACAGTCGACACTTTCTGACATCCCCAGAGAACTTCCAGTCATTGATCCTCACAACTGTCCAGGCAATTTGTGTTACATTATCAGAGATGCAACCTGGGAGACACCTTCCAGCCCTGAAGCCTAAATAAGAAGTCAAATTGCTTCCTTCACTTTTTTTTTTTGGTTCCACAGATCTGCCCTGTCCTCCAGTGCAAAGTACCACCTTCCTCTCTCTGCACTTGGCTCTCCAACTTCTTCAGCACGTCCACCAGGCATTAAACAAGTAGGAAATGTCTGAAGTGGCAGCAGTTCAAGAGAACGTTGTTGTGGCCACATTTTGTAGAGAAATCAATCTTAATGATGTGGTTTGTGCATGCACAGGGCTTTTACAAGATTGGCAATGTCACTGGGTACAGCAGCCAGTCACTTTCTGCATCTTGATGCAATTTCAGCACCACTGATTCTCCAGCTGATGCAGAGGGTACAATACAGTGCCAAAATTTATATCTCAGAGTCATTTTTGGTGCCTTCAGAACCTGATGCTTGCTAAGCACAGTGTTATTTTCATGTGGTAAAGTCTATTCATGGCCTGTTTTGGATCCAGCTCTGAATAAGGGATTCGAGCAGTATTTAAAATACAAACACACTGGAAACCACAAATGATTTTGGTCTAATGGTGGAAGGGGAGGAGGGAGAAGATAAGAGCTGTAGGCAAGAAGAGTTGGTCATTAGCATAAAGTGATTTGTCTTGGCTCCACTGCTCAGTAACCCTGAATTTCCTCACTTCAGCACATCCACGTTCCACGAGCACAGTGATAACCCAGAGGCTGCTGCACAAGATCTGGGTCCCCTCAACCCAAACCCTCCCTCAGCATCCAAGGAGCCCGGGAGGTGAAAGAACAGCACAACTCATCTGAACCGTGCTGCAAACGAGAGTAGCAGCTTGTCAAGGCACTGGCATCTCAAAAAGAGCACTTCAACAAAAGCCTGACATCTCTTAGGAGCCTCAAACACGCAGATAGAGTAAAATCAGTGTTGGTATCTCTCAAAAAAGAATGATGTCATGCTGTCCTTTGCTCTTCCCAAGAGCACAGACTGTGTACCCTCCCAGACCAAGGCTCTCAGTGCTGCCCATATTCCCCTCACCCATTTCAGACAAGCTGACTGACAGCGTGCAGATGAGGAAGCAGGCAGCAATCAATATCCTCACCACCACCCCTGGAGAGATCTGAGATGCTCAGATGTGCAGAGATGTGCTGCTCAGGGACACCTTTTAATGGTGGGCTTGGCAGTGCTGGGCTAATGGTGGCACTCCATGATTTTAAAGGCTTTTTCCAACCTAAACAATTCTATAATTCCATTATTCCAATTGGTATAAATGCAGATTATAAAGTTGGCTTTTCACAAATATTCAGATGAGTGCTGTACATATAAGGTTGTTATAAATACATATTATGGGATTGGGGTTTTTGTACCCATGGAGGGTGGGTGCTCTCTGTGTGGGATGGAAATGGGTTTAAAGACAGAGTTTTCTTTAGCAGTAAAGTTGATCAAGTGTGTTTGCAGTGAGTGAACACTGCCTGCTCAGGATAACACCCAGTGCAGAGCCTGCTGCTGATCTGGAGAATCTGCTGCTGATATCCCAGCTCCCAGCACCCACCATCTGTAGGAATTATAGACCAAGGCCCAAATTAACACTGAGAAGGAGAATTCATTCAAACCACAGCCAAGAAACACGCCTGCTCTAAAAAGGCAGGGCCAAGGAGTGACCGTGCAAAACAGCTCCTGAAAACATGGAAATAAGTTCTTAGGAAAGTTTCAATATCCATATTTAAGGGAGGAGTTCTATGGGACAGGTGAGCTCTTGGCTCTTGGCCAGAGACACCCCGGCCGTGTATTTTGCTTTATTGCCTTATCCTTATTGTCTTTTATTAAACCTTTTAAATCCTTCTAAAAAAGGTGAACTTAGTTTTTCACACAATTTCTCCCCAATATCCCATCTAACTCCAGAAATCTTAGTACAGGAGTACCTGGCACGAGGAAATCAATACAAACTTTATCCCAAAGAAAACAAAAAAAGAAATGCTTTCCAGGGTAACATTTTTGAACCAAACTCTCTTCTGGCTGACCTAGAAAAGCAATCCTTATCCTCAGTGTACCACTGCAATCAGCTGATTTTCCTTCCCAGCATGAGGATGAGAAATAAGCTATAATTGACCTGTTTGCTGAAAAGCTAAGGGAAAATACAGCATATTATGAAAATTACAGGCAAGCCTTCACCATGACAGCTCAGCTCCCATGTCCTGTGTCTGCCCTGCTAATGGCTCCAGACTGCTGAAAAAAAATGTCAGAGTGCTCTAGGCAGAATTAAATATTTGCTTAAACCCAGAATTGCAGTAAACTGAAAAGATCTGCATCGAGAACTTGTTCTGAAGACAAAAAATAATATCTTTGGAGTGAGGAGAGAGACCTCAGAAATAGAGATTTCTTCATTATTTAGTGGAAAAAGCCCAATTATTTTTTCCTGAATAAGTGTTGCTGATTCCTGTAGCATTCCTCTGCATCCTAAATTTCCTAAATTCATATTCTGGCCACATGATGAACCTACCCATCTGCTTTGTCTGCTCTTCTCCCTCCCACCCCAGCAAATGGCTGTGGTGATTTTTAAGTGTAGGAAATATTTTGTGAACTACTCTTGAGTCAAGACACTTTACAGAACTATTTCAGAACACTGCAGTTCTTTCATGCCCATTGTGTTCCAACTGAAAGCTCTTATTTGGGCAATCAGATAATCCTGGAGAATTTAATAAGAAAGATAATTATGAATATGCTTTTATTCCTTCTTGTTCCAATGATAGTTATTCTTGTGTACAAAAAAAAATTCTTTCACTTGTATCAACACCCAGCACCCCAAAACTCAACGTGGCAGCTGCTGAAGGGTTTGTTCATTACTGCTGCTGATTTTTTGGTGCTGGGGAAAATAGGAATCAGGAACAGGCATTAGGAGAGGAGTGTGACTGGTGGGACCAAGTGCAGGAGAGTGACTTTGAGAGTGCAAAACCACCTGGCCCCAAATTAATCCAGGAGTGAGTTAGCTGGAAAAGGCACAGAAACTGGGCTTGGTGAAGCCACACATCATTTTTGGCTGACAAACATTCCTCCAGAGACCACGGCCTGCAGGGCTGTAAGGAGCAATCAGGGATTAAGGTATCATTTCACACTCTGGATATTTAACAAGGTGAAACACGCACTGCACACCATCACTCATCCCCTTCAGCCAAGTGAACTGTGTCAGACTAAATCCCACCAGGTACATTCCTGCCAGCCAATCTCCTGGGCCTGGATCCTGTCCAGAGGCTTTTGCCAACCCTCATGTTGTCCCAGGGCAGGGCAGGGAAGTGTTTGCAAGGAGGGTGCAATTCCCAGCCTCGAGCAGAGTGCTGGGAAACTGCTCCTGGTGCTCCAGGGTGGGAATACAAGGTTGGTCTCTGCTGCACTGGAGGCTCAGAGACCTGGGCAGGGGGCTCAGAGACCTTGGAACAGAGCCCAAAACACCTGAGGTTTGGATTTTAGCCCATGGGAACCATTGCCAACCTTAAAAGAAGAATTACAGGTCACAAGAGTTCAAACAGATTAAANGGCGTGTGGAGTGCCTTCAACCATGCTGCTGGAAGGAGCTCAGCAGGTCAGGAAAAGAATGTTTTAGATAAGATAAAATAAATAACCTTGGAAGCAAGACTGGAAGAGTTTCAGCTTCTTTCATCTCGCGTGTGGAAAAAGGACTTTATTAGCTCGGGAGAATTTCTGCAAAAGCAGAAAACCCAACACTCCAGGGTTAGTGTTAGGCTCCTAAAAAGTGCAAACACGAGTCCTCTGGTCTATCAACAACTTTTATCAGGTATTTCTGCACTGCCTGAAGTGAAGGAGGGATGCAGGGCCTTTAGCCATGGGGTGAGAACTCACACTCCTGCAGGTTGCCAGCAGATTTTCCAAGGGAATTCAGGTAAAACCCAGGAGCTCTGGCAGCAAATCTTTCCCCAGCAGCCTCAAAGCACCTACAAGCCAAGGTCAGAGTCGCTGCTGAAAAGTGCCACAGCTGCCAACCAGATTTCCTCCTGCCTCACTCTTATCCCTAATTACTTCTAAGAGCTTCCCACGAGCAACACCATGGACTCGCTTCCTGTGCTGCTCTTATTCCCAGAGCTGTTTATCTCCCCAGCATGCCTTCTCTTTTGAAATCCTTTTCAACACCTCTCCCTCAATCAAAAAAAAAAAAAAACCACCCCAAAAGGAGACTTCAACCCTTCCACAACGCTGTTTCTGGAGCAAAAGCTGTTTATGGCTGTAGATATTTTTTAAAAAGTCCTTTTCAGGACGTTGCACATGTGCTGGGTTACATTCAGTTCAGGCCAATTAAAAGTTCATTGTATGGTCAAGTGTTCCGTGCTGCACAAATGCAGCTCTGTGGCTCTTTAGTACCTTCCCCTCTCTTAGACAACACAGAGGGGCTGAAAACAGGGAAAAAAAAGAGACAGAGCAGGAAATCACAGAGCTGGGTAATAAGAAATGATGCCTCAGGGCTGTGTGTGAACCAGTCTCATGTAGTTTCTGAGAACAGAATTTTAGGATGGTTTGGAAGGAACTTTTTAAAGGCCATCTCATCAACCCTGCAGGGACACCTTCCACTATCCCAGGTTGCCCCAAGCCCTGTCCAATCTGGTTTTGGGCACTTCCAGGGATCCAGGGGCAGCCACAGCTTCTCTGGGCCTCCCCACCTCCTTCTAAAAACCCTCTTAGATCTAATCTAAAATGACTCTGCACCAACTGCAGGACAGATCTAATGCTGTAAATTCAAAGCTCCAAAGCTTTCTCTGGACTAAAGCATCTACAATGTCCATCCTGGATGAGGACAAGAGTTTGGCTTTTCTGTCAATGTCACCATAAACTGGTATTATAGGAAATCCTAGTGAAAAGAGGAATCCGTCACCCAGAAACTGGGACCTCTGTGCTGATTCCCACTGTCAAGAATGATTAATATAAAATGGGTATCTGGGCACTGAGGAAAATATCAAAATATATCCATTCTCATCACTGACCATGTGTTATATCTCCACAAAAATAATGTCACCAGTTAATTCTGCCAAAAAGCAATGCAATTAAAGAGAGAAAAACCCCTAATTAACAAGAAAAGCAATCACATGTTGGAATCTGAGGGAATTCATTGTTCATACTTCTAAATTCTTCACCTAAATGTGGAATTACAGAATCATAAAGGTCAGAAGAGCTCTAAGAGCACCGAGTCCAGTTGTCAGCCAGCAGCACCACCTTGGTCACCACTGAACCGTGTCCCCAAGTGCACATCCAGACTTTCCTGAACACTTCCAGGGATGGTGATTCCACCACTGCCCTGGGCAGTCTGTTCCAATGCTCTTTCCACAAAGAAATTTTTCCTATGTCCAATCTAAACCTCCCCGTGCACAATCTGAGGCCATTTCCTCTCATCCTGTCACTTGTCACCTGGGAGGAGAGAGTGACCCCCACCTCACTACAACCTCCTGTCAGGGAGTTGGGCACTTTTGCAACCTTTATAAATAATCTACCATCCCTACAATACCACAATTACAGCAAATTTTTTATAATTTCTTTATGAGGGAAAACCAGTCTGTGCTCCATTGTGAGTTCTGCTCATTTGGGGCACAACACTCCCCGCAGAAAGTTGAAAATCTCTAAGTGTAAAACTCCAAAACAAGATCAAAAAATCAACTCCAACCCTAAATTTGAACCAATGTTTACCTCCTCACACTGTTTTTTCATTCCACAGTAGCCACCAGCACCAGACACTTGCTGGCAGCTGGTTTCACTTAAAACTTCTCTCTTCCTTTTCCAAGGATGCATTTGGAAGACAAATTCTTCTACGTGCTGTGTAGAAAAGAGTTTCTTATTTTGTGGTCTCAGTAATTAAATAATGTGATAGCTCACATCCACAAAAAGGAGCCATTAATTTCCCTGAAAAAAAAAAAAAAACCCACCTAAAGGTGATACCAAACAAACTTGTCAGCTCCTGGTGCCAAAGTTTGCATTGCAAAGGAGTTATTTTTAGCCTGCAAGTGTGGGCTCCACAGCAAGCTGCTGTTATTCATAAACAGGGATGGGATGTGAGGCTTTCATGGGCACTGAACACAGCCAAAGGATGTTTCCTGCTGAATTCTAACTTTGAACTCCCAGGCTGCCTGCTGCTTGTCTCTTCTGGCTGAAAAATATCTTGCTTTTAGATGCAACTTGTTGCCTGCTCGACTGTGCTTCACATGGGACAGCACATGCAAAAGCACTTTATGTGACACTGTCATGATTTAGCACTGAGCACAGCAGCTCCCTAAAAATAATAAAAATAAAAACAGATGTCTACTCTTATCTTGAGAAGCTTTTTTAATTATTTTAAATATACACATCACCAAGAAATGCATCCTGAGGAGCTCTTTTAATTATTTTAAATACACACATCACCCAGAAATTATTTTTGCTAATGCTAAATGAAATTTGGAGATTAGGAAGGTGCCCAACAACACCCTCTGCTCATCCTGAATTACAAAGAGCAGCTATGAACAAGCAGACACTGGAATTTTATCAGATGACCAGGACTGGCTTACTCTCAATCTGAAGCAACTGCTCTTATAATCACTCCTATTTTATTCTTCTAAATCCAAAAGACATCAGACCATTCTGAGAAGTTGGAAGCCAAATACTAAATTGTCCATTAAAGATTACACACCTAACGCTCAGCACACAAGTCTTCACGTAGAATGACAAAAACAATAATCATTAAATAGATTATTCCTCTAAAACTGGATTCCCTGGTGGCTGCAAAGCAGCTCCACAGTCACTGCAGAAACCCAACAATCCCACTTGGAACATAACATGGGATTTGAAGGTCAGCTCCTCTCCTTCCCATTTGTATCACCACCATAAAAAAAATCTTTTCTAACAACAGATCCTTGTTACAACAATTCTCTTCCCACTTACACCAAGTAAACTCAACCATCATTTCCATGGGGACGTTTTTCTGGCTTTAACTTCCCAAAATTGTAAGGATGTAGCAACTCAGCTGCTTCCTTACAAAACAAAACCCAGCCACATGTCCAAGTTCCTGAAAAAAAATTCTCTTTAATGGCCAACCTCTGTTTTGATGGGGATAGGGGTGAGAATTGGAAGGAGGACTCTGTCAGAGAGGGAGGAGAAGTTGTTGTGTGAAAGTTGCCCAGAAGTCTCACTAAAAATAAACTACAGAATATTTGTGGATTATGAGTTGTTCCACAGAGAGCTCACACTTTGTCCACCATTAAAAACCACCCTTTAGTCATAAAAGCAGTAACTGAGGGGAAAAATAACAATCCCCAAACTGGTAACTTCACAAAGAAGTTTGCTGTACACCAGCAGCTAGCAGAGATTTAAAGACACGAAGTATGCTGCACCAGGGAAAACACAGACACGCTGCCAGTATTTCCTCTCTGAACGGGGAGAGGAGGAAAATCAACAGCCAGAACCATCTCTGAGAGTCTGCTCTGTTCATCTGGAGCACAGGGCTGAGACCAGGATGAGCAGACACAAAGATAAAATCACTCTGAGCAGCCACACACACTTTCATTTCCCACATTCCTTGCTCTTGCTGGCTGTCTCTCACAGCCACGGTGAGACTGAAGGTTTTTAGCTCTTACACCATCCACAAATGTTTCTCAGCTTTTCTCCCCCCCATATTTAATAAAACCATCACAGTTTTATTAATTAAAAAAAGCCCGTGAGGCCAAAATGAACAAATCAGCATTTAAAGACAGCAGATCTTTTTGTGCAGAGCCTTTAGTGACAGTGCAGGACATCTGTGACCCCTCCCCATAACCAGTCCTAAAAAACACAGGTTGGAACCCACTCCCAGCTTTTCTCCAGGCTATCCTCCTCCTCCTCCTCCTCTTCTCCTTCTCCTGCTGCTGCCAACAGAAACAAGAAAGGAAAAGTCCTCATTCTGCAGGCAGGTTGGGAGACTATCCAAGGCCAGCTGCTCAAGGATGATGCCTGTGTTGCCAAAAAATACTTTGTTAAAGTTGTTTTCCCCAAAAACACAGCCCTGAAAGTGGTGGGTAAAAGAAATACCTTTCCCTCAGCATTATTTTTTTTTTTTTTTGCAAAGGGAAAGGACTTTGGCAAAAAGAAAACAAACTTAACGTGTCTGAAATGAGCAGCAGACTTTGAGATAAAAACCTGTGACACCAACAGAACTAAATACAAGAATTGACAGAGTACAGGAGAGGGGAAAAAGCAAAGGGATATTGATGTAAAGTTCTGATCACATGTTCCAGCTGAGCGAGTTCCTCAAAAATCAGCCTTCAGGACCAGCCTTGCTGTCCTTGACTACTGCAATTGGTTCTCCTTGAACACAGGCTTGATTTTATCATATCAGCTAATTTATCCACTTTTGATGTTAATAAACTGGTTGGCTTTTAGCTGGTTGCATTTTTTGATTTGTTTAATCACCTCTGATTATAAGCATCAAATTCTCAGCCATGTAAACAGAATTATTCAGCAAATCCCATATAAAAGGCACTGGCATGCCTGAGCAGCAATACCCTAAGGAGTCACCCATTTCTGTGTTGCATTCAGTTTTTTATAATATTAAATGCATGTTTGCCATATTCAGTAGTGAGATATAAATTTCTATAACCATTACAGGTGACCTATGGTGCAAAATTAACTTTAGAGACTGTCAAGGTATTTGACAGCATTTAAAAGTGACAAACTCTGAGAAATAAGAAGCTGATATGGATTTCACAGCACACATTTGTACTGCTCTGCCCCTTCTCTCTGCCTCTAAATGTCATGAAATCAAATACAGGCAGAGAGAACACTCTAAAATCAGAGTATTCAGATATATGCAGCAGAAAAATTACAGGTTTTAGGTAAGGCAGTCTGGTATCTTTGTCACCTTGACAGTATCCCTTTAACCTCATTATTGTTCTGCAGCCAGGATAACAAAACAGACAAGATGTCTAATTACCATAATTTGTCCACTCTGGCTTATAAAACCCTTCAATGCTCATTCATGCAGCTGATTGAATGAGTCTGTCCAAGCATAACAACAAACACAGAAAAAATGCTGGATATTCCATTTGGTCACTTGATGCCACAGGAAAACAGGAGGCAGTGAGAAAATTTCTCTGCACAGGTGCTGCAGCAACAGGCGCTGCCTTTGTCAGAACTGCCCACGCTCCTGGAAAGTGCAATCCAGGATTTCCCAACCAGCTCCCGCAAAAATAAAGCCATAAAAAGAAATTTAAGGTGCTATTTTAAGCACAGAGTGAAGACAGGATGTTGAAGGGTGGATTGTCACCGCAGCCTCATCACGCCCAAATTCTTTGTTTAATTAATCAGCAGCAGCTTCTCGCTGAACAGCAGCACAAAGGGGGTTTCTCTTGTGAGCTGCCACTGCTCCAACACGTTTAGGATGAGCAGAGGGGGTTCATCCTTGGGGACAACCTGTCCTGGCCCTGGTTCAGTGTCCAGGAAATCAATCCCCAGGGAATAAAGCGCTTTGTAAAACTGGCACAGTTATAATCAAAGGGCTGGAGGGGCAGTTTTCTCCATAAATCAGCATTTATGTAAGACTGGGGCAGCACTGGGATGCAGCCCCACCTGCCCAGGCACCCAGGGCCACCTGGTTTTGGGTAGAACTGACCCCAAAAGCACACAGGGATTGAAACTCTCAAGAATCAGAGCTGGAACGAATTCCAACCCTTGGCCCACACAGAAAAGCTTGAAAATACTTTTGACAAAAACCCTTCCTTGCGCACACCTCCCTCCTTACACCTCTGTTTTCACTCCTGAAATCCAATTTTCCCACCAGGAATTTAATGACCGAAGGCTCCCGGGGGGAAGAGTTGGGCTGTGCAATTCCAAACACGCAAGTTTCCATTTATTGTTCCACAGAATAAGAGGAAAATCCAAACCTCTCCAAGCACAACACAATGTTCCAAACACTACGTTTGCCTTCCAGAGTTGAAAGGGAAAGAAATGTGCTTAAAACATGACTTGCAAAAAGAAAAGAGGAGAAAATATGTTAGAGGCATAAAACTGAATTGTAAGGGGCTGCTTGAAAGGCTGCCAGTGCTGCAATTCCCCACAGCTCCTTTGTAACCCAAGCACATTATAAACATCAGGAATATCTAGTATGATTTTTATTTTCAAGCTGAAGTGGGTTCTGATACCAAGAGAGTGATTTTTAAACTCTCAAGCTCTTTTGTTAGATTTTCAAAGGGTCCTGGCTTGTGTCAAGTCCAAGGCTCCTTTCAGAAATCAGGCAGAGGACTTGGCCTGACTAAAAATCACTGAGCAAACCCAAAAGAAATTAGCAGGGGGAAAAAAAAAAAATCAGATCTCTCAATATTCTCTCCTGTTTATTCTTCTCTAATGGAACTGCTTCTCTAAGTTCAACTGCTAAATGTAATTTTTTCCAGTGACTTACGAGCGCTTAAAGAAAAAATTCAAAAACCTTTCAAATGACACAACCCTTAATGGGAAACAAACCTTCATTAGAAAGAAAGTACACACATAAACACCCCTGCGCTTGATGCAAATAAAATACAAATAACCCTGCTTAGTTTAACTAATGAGCCCAGAGATTTATCAATTACCAATAGGCAGTATTTCAAGTCCAGTGAGTTTATTTGCTTTATGTTCTTAAACATGTCTTAGCAAACTGCCACAGCACAATATTTAAAAAATATCTACATTTAAATATTATAAACCTTCGATCAGGCTGGGTTTGGGTTCTGAATGCATCTGCCCAGTGGTTCACTGACATTAACTCAGCTACCTGTACCACCAACACACACAAGATGATTCAGAAACAGAATAAATGTGAAGCTTTCCTTTATTTTTATTTTTTTTTTGAACAAAATAAAAGAATCACAAGTCAGTGGATGCCTCCTGCATTGTTCCCACTGCATGGATATGACAAAGGGGGACAATAATTTATCCAAGGCTGTGCTGGCAGCAGAGCCTGAGCTCAGTATTTCTCATTTCCTCCTCTCCTTGCTCCATGTTTTATTGCCACCCTAAGGAAGAGAATTTCTCAGCACAGGTCATTCTGTGCTGAAGAAGGGAACAGGAAGGGGATGGCATTTCTGAAGGCCCAAAACCAAAATACTGCCCTGCCTTTTTCCAGATGACTCCTTCCCTTCTGCCACATGAACTGAGGTTTGCTCGTGCCAAGGCAACCAAAATCTTCCAGAGCCCAAAGGGGCTCCAGGAGAGTGGGAGAGGGACTGGGGACAAGGGATGGAGGGACAGGACACAGGGAATGGCTTCCACTGATGGGATATTGGGAAGGAATTGTTCCCTGAGAGGGTGGGGAGGCCCTGGCACAGGGTGCCTGTCGGGTTTTCTGCTTTTGCAGAAATTCTCCTGAACTAATAAAAGTCCTTTTTTCCACGCCTGAGGTGAAAGAAGCTGAAACTCTTCCAGTCTTGCTTCCAAGGTTGTTTATTTTATCTTATCTAAAACATTCTTTTCCTGACCTGCTGAGCTCCTTCCAGCAGCATGGTCGAAGGCACTCCACAATGCCCTTGAGGCGATGTTTATCTTTTATACTAAAAACTACGTTTTCATTATTTACAATTACTTTCCAATACCTATCCCCTATGTTACACAGTCAGTCTCTACTCTAAACCAATCACCAGTGTCACCATCACAGCAGAAATGGAGAAGGTGAAGAAGAAGGAAGAAACCCAAAAAGCCACGAGGTTCCTCCATCTTGCCATCACACACCCCTATGTACTAAAACCTAAAATCTACTTTTACACCCTGTGACAAACTCTATTTAAACTCTTGTGACCTGTAATTCCTCTTTTAAAGCTGGCAATCATTCCTATGGGCTAAAATCCAAACCACAGGTGTTTTGGGGCTCTGTGCCAAGGTCTCTGAGCCCCTTGCCCAGGTCTCTGAGCCTCCAGGGCAGAGATGAATCTTGTGCTCCCACAGATTCCCAGAGCAGCTGTGGCTGCCCCTGGAAGTGTCCAAGGCCAGGCTGGACAGGGCTTGGAACACCCTGGGACAGTGGAAAGTGTTCAAAGCCATGGCAGGGGGTGGCACTGGAGGAGATTTAATGTCCCTTCCAACCCAAACCACCACCCTGCACCACACTGAGTGTGGCCATCGTGTCCTCTCAATATTCAGAGATATTAAAGCTGGAAAGAAGAGTTACAGAGCCAGCCTGACCTTGCTGACAACATTTGGCCATCCCTGCTCCCTTCCAAACACATCCTCATTCCTTCCAACAAGAACTCACTGCTGTCACAGTTCCAACAGTTCACAGCCTTTGCCCTTAAGAGTGCTACAGATAAATTCCCAATTTGTATTTTTCTAGTTTTAGGCTTTCATACACCTGGTCTTTGTGCCACCTTTCTCTTGTCACAGCACAGGTTTCCAAGGTGGTGGCAGCACTTTGTACCGAGCACTGAGGTCCTCTGGTAGCTCCAGCACGTGAAATAATTCACTATTTATGATCCCTCAGCCTCTCAAACTTGTGGTGTGAAGGTATAATTCAGCAAAACAAAGTAATTTCAGTAATGGGACAAATATATTCTGACAGAATGTATCTTACACATGAAATATCACATTTTATCTTCAGCCCTATCCTAAGGTGTCTTCCAAACCTTTCCATGAAATCTCTTTGTCAAGAATTAAGAAACAAGGGATAAGCAGCTAAAGCCATTCCATACTCTCAGCTTATATAAAGGGAATGGATATTTTACTGAATTATTCCAATAAAATCCCAGAATTAAAAATGTCAAAATGGTAAAGAGCAAACATGCAAGGCACAGCACAGAAAATGGCCTTGTTTTCACAGAAAGACTGCTGCAAAAAATTTAAAAAGGACCTAATTTTCAAATACCAAAGGGCAGAAATGAAAATTCTTTCTATTTTTTGGATTTAGCTAAATAGAAAGCATTTCAGGTTTCCATCAAGGAAAACTGCCACACTAATATTCCACCTAAAGAGGGATCCCCACAGGAGAGCAGCACAAATCCTCAGCCAAAACCTCCAGGGTAGCAAAAGTCTAAAAAATTCACAGACAGCACCAGTAAACAAGTGGGAGAAAAGGTAGAATAGGGAATAATTAATCACTCAGATAATCAGAAAATATCTGTAATTTCAAACAACTCATCTGGCCCCTATTTACCTTGCAGGATTCTGAAGTGAGCGCTGTTGAACCAGCATCACTTTTGCTGCTGACACCACCAGACTTGCCAGCAGTAAATCCCTCTCAGATGATCAACAATATTTCCATCTGCATCAGATCCTCAGCCACTGCTAATTAAAAACCTGATGAAAGGGAACAGGCTATTTTGAAGCAGTGATTCCTCAGATAAATACGATATGCACTGGTGGCTCTGTGTGCAAGGTCTGCTTTTAACTATCAGGAATAAAAAGATACAGCACGTAAAAGCTTTTTTAAAAAATCAACAAAAAACCTCAATTTTGGAGAGTTGGACCACCCTGTCCAACTCTTTAAGAAAATGGGAAGAACAGGAGGATCATACACACTGAAAAACTCCTGCACACAGCATCAGTAAGTGATTCCTAATAAAGATGCTTTTAAAAATCAAGACTTTGAGCCATGGAAAGTGAGTGTTTACAGGAAGGAACCTGCTCTGCCTGGATCACCGCTGTGAAACAAAAGAGACTTTGAAGCTCTGTGTGGCTGCATTGTTCCAAGTGATAAATGGCAAGGTAAACCTTGCAGGGGGGTTAGAACAAAACTCCAGCACTTGCAGCACTTTTGTGGCTTTGGGGAGAATTGTGAGCCAGCAGACAAAGCTGCCATGTGCTCATTTCACTGATGCCATCAAATATTCCAAATTATTGCTGAAGTAAGTTATTGGTAGCAGAGCTATGAGTTTAATTAAAAATTAATACAGCATTTAGAGCAGCTGTGGTCACCTAGGCAAGAACAGCAGGTCAGGAAAAGCACATCCTTTAGAAAGGGAGATTCATCCAGAGGGCAGAAAATGCTGGGCTTTGGTGCCTCCTCAGAATTGCTCAGGTTTGGGGTTGGCCTCCCTGAAGTTAAATACCCCTCATTAGCAGCTCAGGGGTGGAACAGTTTTACTCAGGCTCAGCACGGGACAAAACCACCCCAGTTTGGTGTTATGACCACTCTGCAGCAGGACTGGAACCCAAAAACTCAGCAATCCATCCACCTCTGCTGCCTGGGCAGCAAACTGATGTACCAGACAGGAATGAGAAACGTGCTCCCCAAAACAGCTCAGAATTGGTAAAACACTGGCACAGGGTGCCCAGAGAAGCTGTGGCTGCTCCATCCCTTGGAAGAGTCCAAGGCCAGGCTGGATGGGGCTTGGAGAAACCTGGGATAGTGGCAGGTGTTGTGTGGGAACCAGGGCTCGTCTCTGGCTGCCCTGGAAGTTCAGAGACCCTCTCAGGGAGATCAGAAACCTCAGAACAGAGCCCAAAACACCTGTGGTTTGGATTTTAGCCCATGGGAACCATTGCCACCTTAAAAGAAGAATTACAGGTCACAAGAGTTTAAGTAGAGTAATAACAAGTTTGTCACAGGGTGAAAAAGTAGATTTTGGGTTTTAGTACAGGGGGGTGTGTG
>VZTB01014672.1:0-20611 GCA_013397245.1 Thryothorus ludovicianus | reverse complement strand
AATGTTTTAGATAAGATAAAATAAATAACCTTGGAAGCAAGACTGGAAGAGTTTCAGCTTCTTCTTTCACCGTGGCTGGGGAAAAAGGACTTTATTAGCTCGGGAAAATTTCTGCAAAAGCAGCAAACCCGACAGTGTTGGGGTTGGAATGGGATGAATTTTAAGGTCCCTTCCCACCCAAATCATTCTGTAATTTGATATTTTCCGCTCAGATCAAGCCAACAGTTTGCTTACCCACGTTTGTGCATCAGAAACGTGATGGGTGAAAGGGAAAGGACTGGGAAAGGGAAGAAGAGGAACCTCCTGAACAAGCATAACCTTGAAAGCACCAAAATCACTTCCCGTGGGCTGCTCTTTATCCACAGGTGTTCTGCACAAATCAAACCCTCCCCCTCTGGTGTGATTTTTAAATTTTTTTTCTTTCTTTTAGGATTTAATAATAGAAAAAGGCTACAAATGAGCCTTATAGGAGAAGCCATAATTTGAGTATTTTCAGTTGGTTTAGCAATGAAAAAGATTCCCTATAAAGCACCAGTGGCAAGAGACTCACATAAGAGCAGGCTCCAGCGACTTGGAATTCAAATAATAAACTGAGTATCTCCTTTTAAGGGAGAGCAAATATCTTATACTGTACTCCTGCCATTATTGCTCATTTTCCATACTGCCTTTGGTACTGTGTTCTACAAGAATCATATTTATAAATAGGTTTTAAAAGGCCTTCAAATGACATCTTTCAAATCATAATAAAAAATTTAGTAACTGTTTCAGCCTAAGATTTTTCCTCCTTTTTGAGTTCCCATAAATAGATTTTCAAGTCTGACTATAAACTCATTATTTTTCATTACGTTCCCTTGCAAATGCAGATTAAAAACTTGCTCCAGAACTCCAGTCATAATTCCAAGCATAATCATTTACAAAACAGCAAAGACTTTTAACTTACGGCCATTTAATCCATTTTTATATTTTATAAACCACTGTACACAGATGAGACAACAGCAGGAAAAACCACAAATATGCTGTAATTAGTTTCTTGTCGGCCTAAGGCTGCCAAGAGAGACTGAGTTTGTCAAGTTACTTTCTTCTGTGATAAAAATTAACTTCATTTTTCTGCAAGGATGGATTTCAATACTTTTCCCGAAGGAATCAAGCCCTTTCTAAGCATTAACCCTGACAATAAACAAGGTTTAATGACTTTTATGCAACTTGGCGAGAGTTTTAGAACTTGTTAGTGCCAGCGAAGAATTTGGGATTACATCTCCCAAAATCTGCAGCGAGTCTAAGGCACAGGAATGATCAGAGCACGTGAACTCCTGAACACTCATCCTTCTACCTCCCCTGCAGTGTCTGAATTAATCTGCTCAAATCTGCTCCTGTCCAATGTTTTTCCTGACAGCAAACTTAAAAAACGCTTTACCAGCACCTGCCATCGTCAAGGTTCAAGGATCCGAGTAGTTAACGTTCAAAATGCAAGGAAAAAATGTTGTTTCAAAAGCCATGGTAACCTGGAGGGTGTCAGGCAAATTTTCCTAAAGGTTATAATCCAAGAGGAATCCCCCAGAGTTAAGCCCAAAACTCAGGCAAGATGTTCCCCAAACAAAAAGTGGCTGAAGGAAAGAAAAAATAATTTTTGCACCCTTGATTTTTTAGGACAAAGGACGTCCTGCAGAGGTTGTGTCCCCATAAGACAAAGATGCCAATAACACAAGAAGCACTCAGCACTGCTTGAATTGGAATTTCCTTGGTACTTCAACACGAGGTACAAACTAAGTTTTCACTTAAAAGATAATTATTCAGGACAAACGTTAGAAAATTGTGATTAATTTTTATAGTTTCTGGATGGATGTCCTGCTAAATATAATTTACCAAAAGGTGCAGACTTGTGGCTTGCCAGCCACCCCTCACAAACGAAGCTACAATTAACTGCTGACATCACTACTGCCTTGAAAACGAACTTGTCTCTCACTTTCAAGCATATTAATTATGGACACAATTACCCAGTGACAGCTGGTATTTATACTGAGTTCTGTCAGCTTAGCTCCCACATCTCAGCAAGGCAGGTGCAATCCAAATTCCACTCGGAATCAGGTCACCCTTCAGCACCATACAAACAACTTATGGTTTTATTAATGCACAGAGAGCGACGTAAATTATCTCTGGAGATACTAAAAAAAAAAATAATCTGGACATAATCTTGGGTTAACAGCTCCAGGAGACCCTGCCTGAGGAGGGAGGGATGGAGCAGACACCTCCAGCCTGTGACTCCACAGGCACACCCCTGTTTGTTCTGATGCCTTAGGTTTTTCTGAGGCACTTTCTAACTTGCTGTTATCACAGCTTTCAGTTTCTTTCTCACGCACACAGTGTCTTTATCAAAAGTATGTTTTGGTAAGACAAAGTTGTTTTTTCATACTTTCTCTTGGTGTGGAAACAACTGATGGGCAGTTGTCTTGACCAACGGGATGGGAGAGGTGNACACAAAATGAACAATACTAGGTGGTACCAGTCTTTCACTGCTCTGAAAAAGATGGCAAATTCAGAAAGAATCTCTCAGGGGTGGTTATCAATCCCTCCACAGGTTGTAGACTTTTGATATTCCCAGGTCCCAGTCTGGAGCAGGTTCGAGTAGGTCCAAAAAGGAAAGGAGAAACAGTCCAGGAAGAAATTTGGACTGTTAGGTAAACTAGCTAATGAGCAAGCAGAAGCAAAGCAGAAGCAAGAGCAAGAGCCAGAGTGAAAAGCAAAAGCAAGAAAAGCCAAAACAGCAGCAGGAACTGCCCATCTCTGTGTCCTGCTGACCTTGGGGGAAAGGCTGATAGCAAAAAACCAAAACAAAACATTCACTCTTCTGAGACAGTCTTAAAGGCACAGAACATGATATCCAGCAAAAATACACACGAATGGGGATACAAACATCATAATGTCACCCCAGGACACCTTCTCATCAAAGAGCGTCCCTGTGTGTCCTTCGTGTCCCACAGAGACACATTCCTGCTATAAGGAAGGCTGCCATCACTCCAGCAGCAATCCCAGAGTATTCCAGGGCTCCTGTGCCTCTCCCCTCTCTGAGCTGGAGGCAGCCAGGTGATCTCCTTGCTCAGGAGCTGTCACAGAGCACACACAGTCCCCAGCCACAGCCTCTGCGAAGGGGTGGCTGGCATGACCTGACCTGGGAAAGTGTCACCTGAAAAACCTGAACAGGGACCAGAGGACAAAGAAAATAAAGGTATGAGGAAACGTCTGAGCACAGAGTGCACAACAATCTCAGCCCAGAAAGCCAAAACTATCCTGGGCTCACCCCACAGCACAGAGGGATTCTCCCTCACTGCCCTGCTCAGGTGAGACCCCACCTGGGACCCTGCATCCAGCTCTGGAACCCAGCACAAAGAGGACCTGGAGCTGCTGGAGAGAGTCCAGAGGAGGCCACGGAGCTGCTCCAAGGGCTGGAGCCCCTCTGGAGCCAGGCTGGGAGAGCTGGGGGTGCTCACCTGGAGAAGAGAAGGATCCAGGGAGAGCTCAGAGCCCCTTGCAGAGCCTAAAGGGGCTCCAGGAGAGCTGGAGAGGGACTGGGGACAAGGGATGGAGGGACAGGACACAGGGAATGGCTTCCCACTGCCAGAGGGCAGGGACAGATAGGATATTGGGAAGGAATTGTTCCCTGGGAGGGTGGGGAGGCCCTGGAATAGAAATCCCAGAGAAGCTGTGGCTGCCCCTGGATCCCTGGCAGTGTCCCAGGCCAGGCTGGACAGGGCTTGGAGCAATCTGGGGTAGTGGAAGGTGTCTGTACCCACAGCAGGGAGTGGGAATGGAATGAGCTTTAAGGCCTCTTCCAGCTTAAACAATTCTGAGATTCCAAAGACATAATTTCACAAAAAGCTGGACCAGCAGATACCAGGATGTACACCACAAACTCTCAGAGAACTCAGTTCCACCTTGTGCCACCTTCACAAGTAAAACACCTCACTATTTAACCACCAGATTTTTAATTATCACCAGAAACCAGGGACTATGCCCAATCCCAAACCTATGCCCAGGTGCTGGAGTAATGGCTCAGCACACAGAACCACCACAAACCTGCCATGGCTCTGCTAATCCCACATAATTCCTGCACTGGGAGCCCTGTGGAAGGCTCGCCAGTGCTCCTGCTGCAATTCAATTAAACTCTTAGCAGCACAGGGAGGTACCTCAGCAGCAGAGAGAGATAAAACCACGTGTGCCAACTCTGCAGAGAGGATTTGCACAGGCAGGAGCAGAGCAAGGCTGGGAGGTTTCAGCACCAAGTTGCTTCTTTGCTGCTTGGGGCAGGTGTTTAAGTAAGAAAACTTGGAGGTAGTAAAGATGCTGGTAAGCCTCAGCTGGTGCAAATGTGGTTTCAGCAACCAGAAAATTGCTTCCTCTCACAACCCTCCCTATTTCTCTCTTCTCTGCCACAAAAGCTGTGTATGGTTTTTCTGGTTTTTTTTTTTTCTTCACACCTCTGAAGTTTCTGCAGAGCACATTGCAATTCTCTCTTTCTGTGGTGCCATGGCAGCAAACTCTGCAAGGATTCTATCTTTAGGTGTATTTTTTGGGGAAGGAATCAGAAATATATGGATTGTGACATAAACACACATTCCAACGTTGGAAGCTGGGTGATGGCAAATATCATTCCAAAAGCTCAGAGGAGCAGGGAGAAGAGCCTTCAAACCAGGAAAGGGTTTAACAGAAGAATAAAACAATGGATAAAGTCACTGTCATAGAATTCCAGAATGGTTTGGGTGGGAAAGGACCTTAAAGATCATCCACTTTCAAACCCCTGCCATGGGCAGGGACACCTTCCACCATCCCAGGTTGCTCCAAGGCCCATCCAACCTGGCCTTGGACACTGCCAGGGATCCAGGGGCAGCCACAGCTGCTCTGGGAATTCTATTCCAGGGCCTCCCCACCCTCACAGGAACAATTCCTTCCCAAAATCCCATCTATCCCTGCCCTCTGGCAGTTTGATCAGAGTTAAACCTTGATCAGAGCCAAATTTTGATCCAAGCCATTCATATTAAGTGCTGCATTTTGAGCGATTACATTTTCTCTCAAGTGCAGATAAAATTCACGCCAGCAACGCTTTAAAGAGTGCAGAGAGCTGGGAGTGCTCATCACTGCAGGACTGCCCAGATAAAGCTGAGTGGATATCCTGTTCCCTCATTCCATTTATCTGATCAGCACAGGACGGCTGAAACTGCCGAGGGACAGAACAAAACACTGGCAGGAGGCTAAAAAACCCCGAGGAGAAAGGAAGAAAAATGGCCTTGTGCTTTCCAAAAGGCTGAAAATTCAAGTAAGTGGATGAGCCTAAGAAGTTCAGACAATGCACATTAAGATATAGGGTTTCCTTACGTCACTACCACAATATAAAGACCCAGAATTCTGGCCCCACTGAGTGATGTGACCTAAATTACACCAGCACAGGAAGCCTCTTGCTGGGGAAAAAAAAAGACCCAAAAAAAAAAATCCCCTAACACAAAAAACCCCAAAGACGACAACAATAACAAGAAGAAGAAACCAAAAACCATCCTCCTCAAATAATAAAAAGCCACCCTCCCACACAGTAAAATGCTTCTTGGACTAGATATCAACCAAAAAAAAAAAATGGGAAAAATGCTAGATTTATTTAAGAGGCTTGAAATGGAAGAGAGGAATCTGTGGTTCACAGTCAGATAAGGAGCATATGGTAGAGCTGAGGCAAAACTAAAATCCCTTCGTGCTCTTAGAGATCCTTCCTCTCCTGATATCCTTCATGTCCAGCCCTACCACTTTAGCCAAAAAAAAAAAGAAAAATCACCATTACCCTGACTGCTCCTCTGCTCCAAGTTGGATAATTAGTTTTGTAAGGCAGTATATGCTTATCAAACCTTATGCTTATCAAGGCTGCCATGAACTTCTGAGCACTAATTAAAATTTCGTTTTTATTCCACACACTCCCACAGCAGCGACTGCAACGCTCATCCCACAGCCGGATTTATATCCCCAGAATAAATAAACAATAAAACAAAACCAAAGCATAAAGACACAACTTATTTTAATGCGAATTACAACCAAGGGAAGATACTTCCAAAACTTCAACCACACAAAATTTAGCTCTCCTTTTAGGAGGAGGCCACAACCAGCCAGACTTCCAGAGCTTCTCTCCAGGAAGGAAAAGCATTCCCAGCTCAGGGAAGGGTGCTGCCCATGCCAGAGCAGCAGATGCTGCATTCCTGCAGCCAGAGCTCATGGAAAACAAGAAAGCAGCAACACCTGCAAGATGCTGAGGGTTGATTTCTCCTCACAGGAGGAGGATAAACAGGCCTGATGTGTTTTTCCTCATCTACTGAAAAAGGTAGAAGAACATCAAAATACTGAAGCAAATCTTGAGGTGCTACAGCAATTCCAGTTTTCTCATTTTACTGTAACAAACACGCACAGAAACAAGTTCCTCTGCATTCAGTAGCTTTTTTTCAGACTTTACAGAGATGGTGACAAAATCAGAATAAACCCCATAAACGTGCGGGAGCATCAAGTCCAACAGTGCCATCCTAAAATCAACACCACCACAACAAAAAAAGACAAATTACCTCAAACTGAGGCACTCAACTCTAAAAACTTGTTCAAATTTCTTCAAGACAACGATTTTAAGACACTAAGAGGTTTCTCCTTTTCTTTACTTTTCATACTAAGGCTGCATATAATTTAGGAAACAAAACCTCACAGTTTTCCTACTCTATTTTCCAAAACACAAGGAAATTAAAAGACTACACATATTATCTCTGTGCCTTCCAGTTGACCATAAAATCACCGATAAAATGATGAGGCATCATCCACCTTAGGAGAGAGCACCAAGCCCTGTCCTGCCAAAGCAGCTTAACCCTGAATATTCAGATTATTTTATTTCAAATCAGCCTGGGGGACACATCTACACAATCAAAATGACTGCAAGAGAGAGTGTGAGAGCTGCACAGAGTTATCCTGGTTATTCCTAATCAGTCATGTTGGAGGGTGGGAAATATCCTCCCTTGCATCTCCTTCTGATCTCACTATGTTGGTCTGAGATCAAGATTTTGGAGTTTAAACTCAAACATCCCCAAAGCAAAGTTGAGCATAAAAAAAAAAGTAATGAGTGAGGGAGCAAGATTCCTCTTAAAATAAAAGAATTTGTCTGTTTTGTATATTTAACAAGTCAAGAAAACAATTAAAACTTCAGAGTCTCCTTGAAGCTTCAGACACAGGTGGGCTTGAAAACCAAAACTCTTGAGACAGTTCCCTCAAAACTGCCATAAATGGTTCAAAAAAAGCTACATTCCACCCAAATATTAAACACATTCATTCTAATAGCTTCACCATGGCACCAGGAGGGGTTTTGGTTTTGTTTTGTGGTTCTGTTGAGGGGTTTTTGAGAGAACAGCCCAGCTCTGGGAAGTGGCCCCTACTGCTGGAACCACTGGGGGAAGTCACCACAAATAATTTTTCTGTTTGCAGCAAAGTCAACTCCTTGGAGAAATCCCAGTCAAAAGCCTTGGCCAGCTCCAGAGGAGTTTTCCTGAAGGACTGGATGCTGAAAAATTATCACTACCCACCTCCAAATGCTGTCTGCAAGCAGGTTTAATAATTCCACGAGTATTTCAGAACTTGCAGCTGCATTGCACAGCAAACCCCTTCAATTTAGGGAAGAATTAAGGCTGCAGGTATTTTACAAATATTTTGGGTTTTAAGGAGAAAGAGCTCCGGAGATTAAGAAACAATAAAGCACAAGTTGAGGGTTGTACTTCAGATCACATGAAGTGAAACAAATTAATTTTTTCATCTATTTGTTCTTTCTCAGGTCATTACCAACTTAGTCAAATGAACAGCAGGATCAAAAAAGCCTCTTTGATGCTCATCCAAGGAAAATGAGAGGGTCAGGGATGATTCCAGTAATGACACAGCCACCCAGTTCTCACTTCAGGAGGATATGGCTCATGGTAAAACAGTTTTCACTCGCCACATGGGCACAAAGCTTTTAAATAACAGATAATCCTAATTAACTATGACTGTGTATGCCATAAAAAAAGGGCAGATGTGAATAGGTGTGACCCAGCTGGTGGGAAGGGAATCAGCTATAAAAGAAATCATTAACACAAGTCCCACCATTTATTTACTTAAGCAATACAAAATAGGTTACAGGTCTGTTTTAAGCACATTGACACACACAAGCACAGTTCAGAACTTCTGTTTATTTTTTATCCATCACAAAAATTAATGGAGGGTTTCTGTCTTGTATTTTCACTTTTACTTCAGTCAAAGCACGTTGAGTTGGAGCAAACACTTCCTCAAAAGCACAGCAACCCCCATCTCTCCTGGCAGAAGTCTCCATTCTCAATTTTACACGAGATAAGGAATTTATATGGTGAGCCTTCACCTCCCTGTGCAAATTAATTCCTGCCTCGTGCAGCAGCAGAGCCCTGTGTGCCAGCCCTGTTGACCCCAGGACACTTTTAACAAAATGATTTCTAGGTACTGCAAAAACTCGCAGAAGTGTTTAGTCACATAATTTTTACATCAGAAGATAATTTTGAGATAAGCAGGTGACTGGCCTTAATGCACATGGAATTAGGAGAATTCTCTAGGAGCATCCAGCACTGCCCCATGTCCCCAAGTGCCACATCCACTTTGAAACCCCTCCAGGGATGGGGACTCCAGCACCTCCCAACACCTGAAATCCTCCCAGTGAAGAAATTGTTCTCAATATCCAACCTAAACCTCCCCCAGCACAAGTTCACCTCCGAATTATCGATTTAATACCATCTCCTACAAAATAAGCTTTGGTAGTAGACTGAAAAAGCAATGTTTTCACCATCATTTCATTCACTCATTTAAACTACCCTGCCAATTTTAAATTAGCCTTATTTTTCCCTTCTCTTCCAACTTCTTGTTCAGTAACCAATAAAACCCAGCAGAAACAATTATAATTTTACAGAACAAGCTCATGCTCGAAGCAAGAGCTGAGCAGGGAAGCCACAGAGGCCGAGTTGGCAGTGCAGGAAAATCTCATGGTGCTGTTTCTGCAAACATGAACTTCCTGTGAGCTCTTCTGTGCCCAAAACCCACCAGTTTGGATGTCAAGAGGGGCACACTTCCCCTTTTTTCTGGATGTCAGCTCTCGGCCTCGGGAATAAACACACATTCCCTGCCCCCTCCAACTTCCTGGAACATTGCTGCACATGAAAACATTGCACAAATATGACAATGCTGAGCTAACATCTAACCCAGAAATTTCTTTCTCAGAATTTTGTGCACCAGTGTGACACCTCAGCCAGGGGAGCAGTTCCTGCTTAATGCAACTGTGTCCCCCCTTTCCACACATCCTAATCTGAATTTTCCCCACCCTGAGAGGTTCATACTGAATAAATAAAACGCCAGGAAGGATATGGAGAGGCAAAGGCACAGCAATTAGCTCTCACCCATCTTGAAAGACAACAATATTTCTCCCTTTAAATTGCTTTGCTGTCAAATAGCAACCGTACCACAGCATGCAAATGGTTCAGCGAGCCCAATATTCCATTTCTGGTGGGGTCCAACAGCTGAGACTCCTCAGCCAAATGCAGCAACAGCTGGGGACACAGATGCCTGAGATGAGACAGCTCTCCAAGTGGCTCTTGCCTCACATCAGGCAGGATCCTGGGTGATTTTCAAGAAAATGTGGGCATTTTTCCATGACTATCCACCAGTAATTGCCTGTTTTCTTGGGAGTGTGGAGTTCTGCAGATTAGTCCCATAAACAGCAATGCCTTCATTCCTGATCGTGTCCTTTCCTAGGGTGGAAGTGAAGTCTGCACCCCAACGTGCTCCTGCTGCCATGAATTATTTTTTAAAAGACAATTCTTCCTGTTACTTCTACCAGTCAGCTTTTCCAGTTCATATATATATGCATATTTAAGAACAACTGTATAATTTTGTCAGCATCTCCTCTAAAGGCATCTCCACTCTGTGAGTGAGGGAAATGGATGATAGTGTGCAAAAATGGTAATATATAGAACAAAGGTAAACAGGACTGTGATGTGTTTGATTTTTGCCAAACCCTTCTCTAACTGGGATTTTTGCTTATCATTCCACGTATATTCCTTGTTCAGCTCACTGAAATACGTGAGATATATACGTTATCACACCACAGAGGTATTTTTAAATTGTTTTTCCACTCACTGTACATCCACCCCAACCAACACACTCCCTTATCTATAATTTTGGCACAAGAAATCAATTTACGTGCAGCCTCACCCCTCAGCATTTCCCAAAATCAGCACTTCCCACTGCCATCAAGGCAGCTCGAGCTCCCCAACACCCCACACAGCAAGAGCTGCTAAATCATGACTTATTTGCAGCTTTTAGCAGCTTTAAGTCAGTTGTGGAGTCACGCTAAGGAGTCACCCACGCAGCCCAGGCAGGTGAAGGTGGCTTCACCTTGCTCTGGGCAGAGCCAGCGTTGTGTAACTGCTCAGGATGTGCCAAGCAGAGCTTAACCTGCCTGCCCAGCACGGCATTCCTGCCTGGAGACAGCACAGGCAGCTTGTGTGGGCTGGCAGAATTAAAGAAAAATTAATATTGATCCAATAGCAGTGTCTGTCTATTAATGGACAAAGACTCTTTAATAGTTTGGAGTTAGAAATTATGTTTATTATGGTTTGGGCAGTGTGTGGGGTATCTCCCTAATGCACACTGCAAACTTTAATAGGTGATTATGTCCAAGCTTTTATGTCCAAAATTTTGAATATACAAAATACAAATGCATATTCATACTTTTGTCATTTCCCCTTCTCTGTTTTGTATGCTAATTGGCAAGTAGGTTATTAAGTATGCGTGGTTTGTTTCCAGAAATAAGTCAGGGGTCTTCTTTATGAGGAATCAATTAAAATGATGAAGTAAACTAAGTTTTCTTTGCTCTGACCTTTTTACCTTTTTTGGGTATTCGTTACAAACGAATCCTTGGTAGAGTTTGCAGTTTCTTGCATTCCATCTGATTCTTATTATGGGAAAGCTGGCCATTGTCCATAAAATTGACAAGCAATGAGTTATTAGATCTTGGATATCTTATCTGAGATTTGGCTTTTATTGGGTAAAGCTTATTTGTCTCTTTTTTAGCCAACACAGCATCTATTCTAATTGTAATCCTAACTTTTCTAAAATTCTTAATTCCTCAAAATTAACATCTCAGCAGGGACACCCCAGTCCAGTTTTTAGCAACCCATCTCTTTGTTTTTAAATTCCCAGTCACGTGCGTTTGTTGCTGTTCCTCCACTTTTGCACTTCACCCTTCAAAAAGAGGGAACTGATGCTGTTCAGTCCTTGAGACTCTAATTCTTGTCTTCTGGTGGCATTTTCTCAATATCTAAATCTCTGCCAGGATTCTGTTGGAATTGGCCCTAATCTTGGTTTCTTCAAAAGTCCTAAAAAGCTTCTTCAGCTTTGTAAGAAGAAAGAAACGCCAGTCCAAACTCAGGGAAGCTTTAACACACTGGGCTGTTCATTTTAACCCAAGTGCTGCCTAAAGTCCATCAGCCACCTGAAATTAGCAATTTATTACCCACTTGAATCACAATTTGGGTTGAAAGGACCTTAAAGCTCATCCCATTCCAGCCCCCTGCCATGGGCAAGGACATTTTCCATCATCCCAGGTCGCTCTAAGCCCCATCTCCTCACAACCTTCTTCAGGACTGTCCTATGTCTCAGGAAGAAAATGGGAATTGGAATGGCAGAAGAATCTTCTAAAAATATTCTTTCCTGTGTAAAATATACTTGGGCTTCTCCCAGTTCCTCGTTAAAGCAGAAATCACTGACCCCAGCTGCTGCAAGGCTACCAAAATTCTCAAGCCAAAGATAACAACAGACCCCTCCTCAATTTCCAGAACTCCTTAAAAACAACCAAACTGAGTTTAAGCACCACAACTTGAGCAAAAAAACTGTGTGGGTATAGAAAAGTAAACTGATTTAAATCCAGAAATAGATACCTTAAAAGCAAATCTTTACAAAGATCCTCAATTACTGAATTATCTACTACAAAGCAGCAATTATAAAGACATTACAATAGCTGAAGAGGGCAAACCCAGCCTGGTTTAACACACTTGTCAGCTCCAGTTAGCTGCACTCATTCCTTGGAAAAGTTTCTGCCCTGTGCCAGTCTCTGCAATCTCTCTGTTCTGCAAAACAAGAGGGAAAGAAGCTGGAAACCACAAACTGCAACAAAAGGACACTGAAGTCAGCACTTGTTTCATTTTTTAGCATTTTCTCTTAATAAAAAGGCTCAGAGGTGGTTTGCTGGGCAGATTTAATGAATGCTCTGCTTTACAAATGCCACGGCTGATTCACAGGGCTGTGCCAGACTGATACACCACTGATCTCTGAGCTGGTATCAGTTACACATCAATTACAGTTATATCTGCAAGATACAATAAACCTCCTTTGTCTGACCTGTCAGAAAAAAAAATAAAATTCAATCTTTTAGCATGTCTTGTATGGGAGCTGTAAAATTACACCAGAAGCAAATTGATAATTTAATTTAAAAAAAAAAAGAACCTGGAGTAATTAGAGGCAATTTGGAGATTTTCCAAAAAATTAATTCCCATAAACATTCCAGTTGCTGCCCGGGCCTTATCTACTCACTTCAATCACAATGAGTTCACACCCTCTCCCAAGCCCCAGCCACCGAGTAAGAACTCTGTGAGTAATCTTTGCAGCACAGAGTAAATCCCGAGTTGATAAAGAAACTTCAGCCTTGACCTTTGCAACAGGGAGAGCAGAGGCAGCAGACAAAAGAGGGGGACAAGCCATGCTGATGATATTATCCATCCACAGCAATCCCTGGAGCTTCTCACATCCCTGAGGGGAGGTTTTGATTTACAGAGGTCACTTGGGGAAATTTGTGACGGAACCCGAGGATCTGTCACAATTAATTTTGTGAAGGCAGCTAAAGAAAAGGGTGAGCGTTTCCACGCGCTGTAATTTTAATTTTAACACAAGAAACCACCACCCAAACCACAGCCCAAGGTTAATAGCAAAGCCTGCCCAGCCTGGAGGTCACCCCATGGATTTAAAAATTGATCTTTTGTACGTGATCAAGTTACTGAAACCTGCACAACAACATTAAGGATTGCTCAATAAAATAACTGCTGCCTCTCTCCAGCTCAGGAAAGGTCATTTCTTGGTTAAGGAATAACAGGGGAATACTAGATTTTTTTTTCAGCCATATGAAAAGAGACTTCTTTTAAGAGCAAAGTGTTTTTACGTGTACTTATTAATCCTCAAGTCTCTAGAGAAATGTATAAATAATATATTCAGTTTGGAGATGCAAGAAAAAGTGAGGTCCATCAGTTATCACCCAGCTTTTCAAAACATTCCTTAATTTTTAATGCCAAATTTGAAACAGCTACAGACACTTTTGTGAAGACCTGAGAACATTTTTGTGGCAATTACAGGGACACAACTTGCCCCATGCCACAGTCAGGTCCCACACACCTGAAGCTGGGGATTTATTTGTTTGTTTCTCCCCATCTCCCAGGCTTGGTTTCTCCCAGAGAGAATGGAAGTGGGAGAAAAAAAAAAAAAAAAAAAAAGCTTAAATCCAAAAGTCATGGGTTGTTTTTCCAAATGTCACTCCCTGCCAGAGCAAGGCTGAGTCATGACAAGTGGGGATGTGACAGCACAAGAGTTCTGTTTCTAAAATTCTTTTCCCAGTTCCTAAATTGACCCTGGCATCCCAATGAGAAACGCAGCAAAGCTCTGGAGGTTTTCAAACCTGCCCTGCTTTGCAAGCACCTAAAATGTGTATTTACAATATTAATTACTTTTCTCTGTTTAGTTAACAGGTTTGCCAGAATTTTTTCAGCTCACTTGAGACACCAGGAAACTCTGGAATCCAAAGAAATTATTTTGTAACAGAAGGCGAAGCACTTGATGGCGGATTTGGAAACGGAAGAACCTGAGCATAAACTAAACCCCAGACTTCCAAAAATTGCAACTACAACTAAACTTTTCCTTGAGCTGATACTTAAGATTCCTCTGATGGAGCTGCAGAAGCCAAGACAATTCAGCAGCAGCCTCTCAAGGGTGTAACCTGCTCCAAACCCTCACGGCTCCAACTTTTGGGATCTGTCTCACGTGTGCAGGCAAACCCAGGGCACAGTTCACGGGCCTCCACTTTCCCCTCTCCTATGAAATCACCCCCATATAAATTTCCTACTCCTGCTTGGATTAGCAAAGGCCATTTGTGAGGATGCAAATGAAGCATTCTTCGCTGCATTCCCACACTGAGCTCACCACCTCTGTGTGGGACCCCCAGCCACTGCCAAGCCACCCTCCCCTGCCAAGGGACACGATTTGCATGATGTGTGGCTGCCCCATGAACCCTTCCAAACGCATCTCAGGGACTGTAAACCAGGCAACTTCACTGCCATGTTTCAGAGAAATTACGAGCAACGCTCTGAGTCCAGCTGTGGCTGACTTGGCTTCTGAAAATCTCAATTTCCTGCCGTTTTTTAGAGGCTCAAATCAACGGAGGGTTTTGGCAGCTGAACAATGCACGTGCTCCTGGAGGAGGAGGGTATTGATGCAAACAATTACACCCCCACACACACACACAGCCTGTTTGGTTTTAAGTAACTTATTAAAAGTAAAAGCTCCAGTTCCACTGTCTGTAATAAATCTTTCAGCTGAGGACAATGGAAGGTAAATATTGCACCTGATGATCTCTTTGCTTGTGCATTTACCAGCCCTTGGGTTTGAGGAGTTGAAATTATCAGAGATCAGTTAATGAACACTGACCCCCATACACAGCTCAGCATCACATGAAAATTGAAACAAAGCTTTTCTATGTGTTTAACTGGATTTTTCTCCTGTTACCCTTAAGACCTCTTCATTTTCCCCCCCAGAAAACAGATGATTGACTGCACACACCCAGCAACAGGTTTTGCCTTTTCCTGCACCATTATTTTGTTTCAATCACATATTTTTTAATTTCCTCCCCTTGCATCCAGCAATAAATTAAGTAGTCACAAGCTTAACTCTATCACTCACTACATGACTTTTCAGTTTCACAGTAATTTAAGAGATTAATGCCAGCTCTGACACAAACTGGTCCCTACCTTCAGCCATTTCTCCACGGATTTTTGATGCATGGAATGCCCCACTGTCAAGAAACTCCAGAATGTTCCCATTCACCTTCTTACACCATGACCCATTATAAGAAAACAACTGTGAAAACTTATTTCATTCCAAAATCACAAACTGTGCCCTGCTCAAATTGTTTTGCAGATTTAAATTTCTCCTGTTCCACAGCAGCTCATGAGGAAAAAAAAAAGAACGTTCATGGACTCATTAACCACTAACACATTGTTGGGAGGAGGAAGAAAATGCACAAGCATTTTCAAAGCAACTTCTCCGAGTGGTTAAAAATCAGCCTTATTTTATGGATGATTGCAATTACACTGCAGAAAGAATATACATTATTTTTTAACTAAAAGCCTTCTATCAAGGCCTACATTTCCTAGCTGTTAGACTCACATTTAATTGATGCAACCTGACCTTGCCAATTCAAAAAATCTTACCTGGCATCTCCTTTTGAAAGGTTGGTGTTTACGGGGTGAAGAATAACCTTGTTTGCATCCACATCCACCACACATTTTGTATGCAGATCAAGCTCTATAAAGAAATGAGAGAGTGTCAAGTGCTGCTCCTAAAGCACTGGGATTATATACACCATTACTTCCTCCAGACACCAAATTTATTCATGCAGTCTGACAGCCACCCATCAGGCAGAGAATAGAAACAGGACTTTTGCCAAATTCCACTCCTAGGGATATTCTGACGGGATGGATCCTGTCCAGCTTTTAAAGCAAGCACTCTTTTCAAAGCGAGAAAAAGCATTTGGGTTTCACTGAAGGACAATCAGCATATACAAGGGCAGTATGAAATTTCTTCTGGGGAGGGGGGGAAAAAAAAGAACCATTTAGGCTTGGTACCACTTTGACAGCTCTTCTTATTGCTCCCTCAATGCCTCCCAGGCTCGTGGGGAAAGCTGCCCCTGCCATCTGCAGCACATTTTGCCCGGCCACTGCTGTGACACGGTGCCAGCTGTCAGTCCTGGGGCACCTGCTCACTGAAATTCAAGTCCCATCAAAAATAATTTAGGTGCAAGCACACAGAAAAGGGTTTGTCCTTCCCCCACAGGCTCCAGGCAAGTGCAGCTCTCCCAAGTGAGGCTGAGCAATGGGATGTGGGCTGTGAGTAATGAGGAGGTTTGGAGTGAGGGAGAATTCTCGGCCACACAGGCGGGGAAAGCAAAATAAAAGCTGCAGATAACGCTGCCAGCAGTTCAAGGTATCCACCCAGGGAAAACAGAGTTAGGTATGGGATAAAGCACACAGCCTGCACCCAAAAGCACTATAGGACGTGGGGTCTGGATGTAAATATGTACCCACACGGTGACATTAACCCTGGAAAGGGCTCCCAAGTGCTGATTCCAGAGGCCATGAGACACTGCTCACACCCAAAAACATTGCTATAAACCCCCAGGAGACAGAGCCTGGACACAAACACGTCCCTGCATGGTGACATTAACCCTGGAAAGGGCTCCCAAGTGCTGATTCCAGAGGCCATGAGACACTGCTCACACCCAAAAACATTGCTATAAACCCCCAGGAGACAGAGCCTGGACACAAACACGTCCCTGCATGGTGACATTAACCCTGGAAAGGGCTCCCAAGCGCTGATTCCAGTGGCCATGACACACTGCCCACACCCAAAATCACTGCTACAGACACCTAGGACACGGAGCTTGGACACAAACATGTCCCTGCATGGTGACATTAACCCTGGAAAGTGTTCCCAAGTGCTGATTCCAGAGGCCATGACACACTGCTCACACCTAAAGTCACTGCTGTAGGATGTGGGGTCTGGACACAAACATGTCCCTGCACAGTGACACTAACCCAGGAAAGTGCTCCCAAGCGCTGACACAAGTGACATGACACACTGCTCACACCAGAGTCACTGCTACAGTCACCCAGGAGACAGAGCCTGGACCCAAAAATGTCCCTGCATGGTGACATTGGCCTTGGAAAGTGCCCTCAAGTGCTGATTCCAGTGGCCATGACACACTGCTCACACCCAAAATCACTGCTACAGCATCCAAGACATAGAGTCTGGACACAAACACGTCCCTGCATGGTGACACTGGCCTTGGAAAGTGCTCCCAAGTGCTGATACCAATGGCCAGGACACACTGCTCACACCCAAAATCACTGCTACAGCATCCAGGATATAGAACCTGGACACAAACATAGCCCTGCATGGTGACATTAACCTTGGAAAGTGCTCCCAAGCGCTGATACAAGTGACATGACACACTGTTCACACCAGAGTCACCGCTACAGACACCCAGGACATGGAGCCTAGACTCAGACATGTCCCTGCATGGTGACATTAACCTTGGAAAAGGCTCCCAAGTGCTGATACAAGTGGCCATGACACACTGCTCATACCCAAAATCACTGCTACAGACACCCAGGACACAGAGCCTGGACCTGAACCTGTCCCTGCATGTGATGCTAACCCTGGAAAGTGTTCCCAAGCACTGATACAAGTGGCCATGACACTGTTCACACCTAAAATCACTGCTACAGACACCCAGGAGACAGAGCCTGGACACAAACATGTCCCTGCATGGTGACATTAACTCTGGAAAGTGTCCCCAAGTGCTGATTCCAGTGGCCATGACACACTGTTCACACCAGAGTCACAGCTACAGACACCCAGGACATGGAGCTTGGACACAAACATGTCCTTGCACAGTGACACTACCCTGGAAAGTGTCCCCAAGTGCTGATTCCAGAGGCCATGACACACTGCTCACACCCAAAATCACTGCTGTAGGATGTGGGGTCTGGACACAAACACGTCCCTGCATGGTGACATTAACCCAGGAAAGTGCTCCCAAGTGCTGATTCCAGTGGCCATGACACACTGCTCACACCCAAAATCACTGCTTACAGCATCTAAGACATGGAGCCTGGACACAAACATGTCCCTACACAGTGAAACTAACCCAGGAAAGTGTTCCCAAGTGCTGATTCCAGTGGCCATGACACCCAAAGTCACTGCTACAGCATTCAGGACACAGAGCCTGGACACAAACACATCCCTCCGTGGTGACACTGGCCTTGGAAAAAGGCTCCCAAGTGCTGATTCCAGTGGCCATGACACACTGCTCACACCCAAAATCACTGCTACAGCATCCAGGATATAGAACCTGGACACAAACATAGCCCTGCATGGTGACATTAACCTTGGAAAAGGCTCCCAAGTGCTGATACAAGTGGCCATGACACACTGCTCATACCCAAAATCACTGCTACAGACACCCAGGACACAGAGCCTGGACCTGAACCTGTCCCTGCATGTGATGCTAACCCTGGAAAGTGTTCCCAAGCACTGATACAAGTGGCCATGACACTGTTCACACCTAAAATCACTGCTACAGACACCCAGGAGACAGAGCCTGGACACAAACATGTCCCTGCATGGTGACATTAACTCTGGAAAGTGTCCCCAAGTGCTGATTCCAGTGGCCATGACACACTGCTCACACCAGAGTCACCGCTACAGACACCCAGGACATGGAGCCTAGACCCAAAAATGTCCCTGCATGGTGACACTAACCTTGGAAAAGGCTCCCAAGTGCTCTTTCCAGTGGCCATGACACACTGCTCACACCCACAGTCACGGCTACAGACAACCAGGACATGGAGCTTGGACACAAACACATCCCTGCATGGTGACATTAACCCTGGAAAGTGTTCTCAAGTGCTGATTCCAGTGGCCATGACACACTGCTCACACCAGAGTCACTGCTACAGATACCCAGGACACAGAGCCTGGACACAAACATGTCCCTACACGCTGACACTAACCCAGGAAAGTGTTCTCAAGTGCTGATTCCAGTGGCCATGACACACTGCTCACACCCTCCCACGCCGGGATGACGAGGGGCTACGCCGAATAACCTCCACACAGGGTTCAGCACCTCAGCTGAATCACCCAAATACTCTCGTGTCTAATCATGCTAATTATAATCCTCATCCTCCTTCATCTCTGCTCTTTCCTCCTCAGTCACCTGTACTTGCTCTTTCACCTCACAGCACCTTATAAACTCAGTCTGGAAATCTCTCAGATCTTATTGCACAGCATCTTGCTGACTTCTCTCTCTCCTGGTGACACAATAAGAGGGAGTTTCCTTCCATTTATTTTCCTTTTTGGAAAAAAATGTTACAGCCTTTTGCTGCCTGAAAGCCAAAGCTTGAAATCACTGGCCACAGCAGGCAGTCACAAGGAACTGAAATCCTCCTGAGCAAAACTCCTCTGTTATTACACTGTGCTTCTGCAGAAGGAAGAGTCAGACGAGTTCCAGCAGCCAGTGTTTATTTTAATTTCTCCCCCACACCCTGAAAGCCAATTTACCTATCATTAATATGCAACACATGCTTGCTCAGATGAAACCACCTTCTTTGCACGTCCCATATCCGACAAGGCCCTTTATCTTGGTTTGCCTGGTTAGTGATTAACACCCTGTATTCCTTTTTTTTTTTTTTTTGACCTGCTTTTCCCAGCTCCTCAGGAAGGGTTTTACCTGCCTCATGCAAAGCAGAAGGTCTGCAAGCAGCAGGGTTTTTGCCACTTTTTTTTTAATGTAACTTTTCAGGGAGAATGCCCATGGCAGGCTTTGCCCAATGAACTCCATCTCACCTACTGCATGTAGGGCTTCAGACTGGGTAGGGTTTGTTTGGTTTGTGGAACTTTGGGAATGTTTTTAAGGTGGTTTTTAACAGTTTATTGTACTTTTTTACTATGCTTGCAGTTGGTGTATGATAGGGGATATGGAACATTTAATTAATGTTATTTTTTTTTTTAGTTTAGATGTTGATAAGATTGTTTTTGAAATGTATTTTATTGTTTGATTTAACTTTTTAGGGGTATTATGCTTCTACAGCACTTGCTTTTTAAGGTTTAGGATGGTGTTTTGGGTAGTAGTATGAGGTACAGGGTAGGTTTTTAGTTATTTTGTGGTGGTTTTTATTATTGTGAGCACATAGTGCTTACTTTGGTGTGTTTGGGATAGTATGATGTAGTTAATTTGTCACTTTTTTTTATATTTGTATAATTTTTCATTAAACCTCTCTCTGTGAAATGCCCTTAAGAAAGCACACAGGCAGGAGAAGAGACTTCCTTAAAATCAAATGTCCTTGCAAGAGAAAAGCCAAAACCAATTTGTCCTGTGCAACACACCTTGTTTGATTATCACCCTCACAAAGGGAATGTCAAAACCCCTCACCTTGGTGTGCTGCACGGTTTTGGAAGATGTGGTGAGCCAAACCAGCAGCTATTTCCAAACACAGAGATCCCAGTCCTTCCCTCCTGTGCCTGCTGCTCACCTTCTGCCACTGCCATGCTCAGCAGATCCTCTGTAAGTGATCTCAGCAGCTGAAAACTACCCAGCATGGAAAATGGATGGATCCAGACCCTTTGGAAAGCTCCATCAGCCCACTGAAAGCTTGGCCAGGCAAACAGGTGAGGAGACCTGTGC
>VZTB01014671.1:95216-116155 GCA_013397245.1 Thryothorus ludovicianus | reverse complement strand
TATATATTAATGTATTTAAAATATAAATGTTGAAATTGAAATATCAACACAAATATAGTTGACAGCTTCAGCTCAAGTTCTCAATTTCTTTTCTTTTTTTAGAATTCTAAAACAATATGAAAAGCTGCGCTACCATAATCAATTTCATGATGTTGCTGCTATTTATGATCAATTTAGTTTATGATAATGTGATGAGGAAGACATAATTTTATATATTTGGTTGCTGAGCTTGGAAATTTTATGATGGCAATTGTAATCCTATGACAAAACTAATTTTTGTTTGGTTAATATTGTTATCATATGTTTGTTTTCCAACTCAGTTGGGGAAAAAAAATAGTTCTCCATGGGCTAGCAAATTTCATATGCCAGGGTTTTAATAACAAATGTGTCTGAGTTCAGAATAGAAATGACTCATTAGTAAGAAATAGTTTAACAAGTGTAAAAATACAGTTGTTGAAGTCTTTTTATGAATCCTTGAATTCATGATCACAAATGGGTCATTGACAGAGATAATTTTAAACTTGCCCTGAGATCTCAGAGCATACATGATTTTGCTTGATTGTGACTACGTTGTTATTTCCAATGGCAATAGAAATAAGGGCTTGTTAAGTCATGATCTTATTGTATGACTCAATTAGTGTTAAATTCAAACTTTGTCTTCCGTAGTTGTGACAATACTTTAGAAGCACAAAATGCTGCAGTGCTTGCAGTGCGGATGAGTCAGATATTGGACTTTTATGGGGCTTACTACACAGGAACAATTAATTAAAAGAGTTTAATAGAAATACCTACCTTTTTTTCTTTGCAGCTATAGTTTTTCCTCTTTATTAATCTAAGAATAAAATCATATACTTAAGTTTGTGAGGAATAAAACTTTGCAAAGTCAGTAAAAACAATTTTAAATTCACTCTGTGTATATTCCACACAAAAAGTACTGCAGCTTCACTTTTTCCAGGTGGTTGCTTGTCCAATATTTAGTTCTGCTTAATTCCTTTCTTTAGACCCATTGAGTCAATATTTGTTTCCAGATCCAAAGAGATCATCAGCGCAATTCCTTACTGGTTTTGCCTGGTTTGTTTTCATTTGCCCAATTATGTTTTTCATAGTAGCTCATTCAGGGTACTATATTTTGGATTCATAGGACATTGGATTGGGATCAAGTCAAGTGAGTTTTTAGTGAATCTTGTGATATCATAAGTCCCAGACTGGTCGCAGAGCTCCAGTTCCTCCTTATTGCTGTCTAAATTATGTGAATAACTATATCTGCATTTGGGGTGGTTAGACTTGTGGTTCTTCTTTTTGGAAGGGATTGGAGAGCAACCTTCAATACTCTGATACATTTGATCAACCTCTCTGTTTTTATGAATATACAGAAGTCACAACTTTGGATTCTACATCCTAAATTCATTAGTTTAAGCTACAATTCATTGTCAGGTATGGATCTGCATGAAGCACTGACTTCTGCCTACACTCTTATTTCCAATGAGAAAGAGGATTCAAAAAAGTTTGAAGGAATTTTTACATCTTCAGTTAAGTTTTTTTAACTTGTATAAAATCACATTTCACAATCTCCAAATTGACCTCATTTTAGCTTTACTCAAATAAAGATGGATGCAATAAAATAATAATGCAGTTTTGGAGTCATGGTCGAGACTAATTTGGCCCAAAATCTATTCAATGCCCTTAACATGAGAATCTCATGTGATGGAAATCAGCAAATATTTATGAATTCAGATACAGGTATAATTTACAATAAAGAAGGATATACACCCACAAGTCTTTTCTTTGAGAAAAAAAAAGATAGCCCTGCAGCCCATTCGCTAATGAGCCTAATTCTTCATATACAATTATTTCATTTTACTGAAGTTCAATCAAAGTAAGGGTTAGGCCACCATAGTTACTGTAGCTTTTCCTTAATGAATAGAGCCTAAAGTGCTATAGTTAGGACCTTTGTTAATTAAACATTAATCTCTTAATTTACTGTATGTGTAGCTTAATTACAGAACCAGTTTTAGAGTAATTTATCATTTATGGATTATGAAATAAAAATAAATCAGTTTAATCATAATTTAATCAAACAAGCAATTCATCAATTAGTTCAGCATATCACACCTACTCCACAGCTTGCTAATTAATAGTTTAAAATTCTCAGTTCAGAGTAAAATAATGCCTTCACTGATACCTTGGAGTCAAACTTCAATATCTATGTCTAGGTTTTGACAAACTGATTGTATTTCATAGCAAAGATGAAAAAGCTTTTCAGCTCTCATTAGGATGCTATTTTCTGCCTAAAGAAATTAGCCAGAGGTGTAAAAGTTCATTTTATGTTTTTTTTTTTTAATTTTAATTTCTCATTAGCACCTTAAACTAAACAATCATCTCTTTTCTGTAGCCAATGTTTGCACTGATTTCTTCTTCATGGCATTATCTGTATCCCAAGAAGTCCAAAAAAGAGGTTCAAAAGTTCCAACTGGAAATAGTTATTCATATTCTACAAAACTATAAGCCCATTGCTTTGATTCCAACTTAACAGTGTTATATCTCTTAGAAGGAATGTTTAGTCACATTTCACACCCCCTGATTTAGGTTCTGCTTGTTGAAGTGATAAGTTTCAAATGAACAAAAATTTTTAAAAAAAGCAAATTAAAAAACTATTTGGACAGTGATCAGAAGAAAAATTTTTTAATGCATGAATTAAGTTCTTCCTGGGACATAAGTTATTCTAATAAAGCCCCACTATCAATTTTGGTGTGTACATTGGTATGTGCTATAAAGATTTATAGAGGGGTTCTTATTTTTGTAATTAAGTTATGACAACAAAGTATAATTTCATTTTCATATAGTTGCATTATTACTAAACACTTAACATATTTATCAAAAAATAAATTAATTCCTAAACCACAATAATTTTCAGCACTTTTCTTTATTCCATTTAGTCAAATGTATTTTGTAAATATTAAAACATTAAATATTTGTAAAAAAATTGAAAGGTGATGTAACAAGGTTGAGGCAATAACAAAACTTGAAGTAATAAAGTTTAATTGCTATACTTTTTTGCTGATGGGAATTGAAAGACTATTTTTTTCAAAGTGCATTTGCCTTAAATCTTTCCATTTCAGTAAACTGAAAGAACTTGTTTATCTTTTTCTGGATAAAGGGGATGAGTGGTAGATCAGTTTGTGTGTGTTTGTGTATGTGTGTGTAATTAAAGTCAAGGGGCAAATTAACAGGCACACTAATATAAGTTCAAATAGATTAGAAATGCCCTTAGATGGCATTTTCTTTTAAAAATTTGGTGAGATACTGAGGACCCAACTGCTAACTAGTTCTCTATTTCTATAGAGCTGTTATTTTCAGACCTTAATTGGAAGTACTGACTAAATAAGGAAAACATTAATCTGCATTACATGTAGAAAATAAACTGCTCTATATCAAAACTTCCTGGGAGAAAAGAAATTAAAGTGATATGAATATATATTTTCCTTCATGAATTATTCAACACAGGCCAAATTCAAACCTTAAGTAAATATTGATGTAAGCAGAGTTGCACTTCCTTAACATTAACCTGAAAGTATGCCCCATCTGCCCCTTGCAAAGTCTACAATTAACATAAAAATAGCAAGAAATTTTAAAGAAGGTCTAATTTATTTGTCACTAAAGAAAAATAGATGCTAAACCCTGCTTAACAATATTTGGGGTTCTCCTGAGCTTTGATGACCTACTGTTTTCCATGCTATAGATCCTTCATTGAAAAGCCATGGATTTCAGCTCTGCAAACAGCCAGCCTGTTCAATGGAAAGGTCAAACTTGTGCAAGCCATTTTTTAATAGCTTGGGTTTAACCGAGATGGCAACCAAGTCATCTTTCCTTTGCAAGATAGGTCAGGGGTGCAAAAATACATTGAAGAACATTTGGGTAATGAGCCATGCATAAAGTCCACTGCTGTGACTCCGTTTCTGTTCTTTCCTTTTGGTGCAGAGGTAGGTTGAATATTTTTTCATCCTAGAATGTTTACTGATTCCAAATAAACACCTAGGTAGGTGTTTCTACATGTACCTTATAAGATTTAAAGCAATGGATCAAACATGCAAATTAAAGTTGATTTCTATCATACCAAGAGCAAACCTACAAAATTCAAAATTTAAGAAACAATGTGTCCAAAAATCAAGTATCAAAAAACTTATTTAGGATTGAAAAATATCCCCATATTTAGCATTTTTACTTTTCTGTCTTTCTGGTTTCCAGATGCTCTGCCACCTAATAGCTCACCCTTCTAAAAGATGACAATCATTTAGTTTTGAATCCATCTGGTACTGCTCACTATTACTGAGGAGCTGTAATGCTGCTTCTTCTTGTTTCCAGCATTGCCTGCAAAAACTCTGTCAATGGGCAGGAGTCCATGGGTTCTATCATTACAAAAACTTCTAGCCTTGTTTTTGGGAGGAGTGCTTTCCCTTACTGTGGCCACTCCTTCCCCACAGCTTTTAGATAGCTGTCATCTTGTTTACCTCAGCACCTGATCAACCACATATAAACACTAAATTAAAAGATTGATATGCTCCTTGTGGTTTCCATTTCTCCTTTTCTATTAACAGTGAGGTGTTGTGCTTGTTCCTTAATTCTCTTGTAAGCACTCTTTGGCAGAGATGATGTCTTACTTTGCCAAACCTGAAGGCTCTAATACTGCCTAGTACTTTATATGGTGACACAACTACTGTTATAATAAGGTAGAGTGATGGGGTCTGGGATGCTTCTTGACACTGGCGGATATTCTTTTTGATGGGCTAATTTTCCATTTGGCATTTTCACAACTGTTTTTCATGATAGCTAGACATTTCAGAGATGATAGCATTAGGAGATAATATTTTAACTAAAAGATAAAGAAACCATCCAGATATCGGTGGAAACTAGCCATGTTCCAAATGAAACATAATGAATTTTAAGTAGGTTTTCAGATTAGTAAAGTTAATCTCACATATCCAATATGTTCTCCAAAACTCTTCATAATTTTGTATTTTTTTCTTTTATTAATAGAGACTGGTTGTATTTCTGAAGTATTTCTTCAGCTTCTCATAAATATTAAAGTATCATTTAGATTCCAGTGCTCTGGAAATTTTAGCCCTGGCAACTAAGGAGTGTTACAAACTGGTTTAAACACGGAAGAGCAAAGGAAACTGAGCGTCTGTGAATAAAAGAGATTGGACCCAAAAAAGTAAGAAATATACCCAAAAAACATGATTAAAACCAGACTAGTTTTGATGTTGATGCTAAAAAACTTGATATGTCTTACTAAATAGTAAAAGCATCAAGAAGAAAGAAAGAGAAAAAAAAGAAAGAAAGTTGTGTGTGGAACACTGAGTATAGGTTTTAAAATGCCACTCTGTGTTTTTCAACATGTTCTTTTTTAAAAGATGCCCAGAGAACACATAAAAAACTACAACTCCTGGCAGAGTACCCAAGTCAACACACTGTTATGTAGGTAGAAATCCCTCTTCTGTAACTTAAAGGAAGATGTTTGTCTTCAAGAGAAATAAACCTCTCTGCTCTGGATCCCAGAACAAGGTCAAGAACAGTTATTCAAACGTATTTATTGAATACAGAGGCATCTTTTTGCTGCCAGTCTAGTTATGATACACCATTTCTCTGAATGTAAGTTATCAGGAGGTATCTCACCCTCCACGGATCTGGAAACCATACATCGCTGTAATATGGCTGAAGCCAAGTACTGAATGTTCTGCCAAATGCTTTGGATCTCATTCAGATGTTAATTGCAGGCAACAAATGAAATACTACTTGTAATTAATTATGCTTGTTTCCTTTTTGGATGTACACCTCAAGCCTAAATGATTCAGGCAATGTTTATGTCTCTGATAGGATCAAAGTCTGCTTAAAATCTTTCTATTTGTATGTTTTACTTATAATTCTATTGCGTGGAAGAGGTTATTTTTGCCAATGAAATTAGCAGCTAGATGTACACTTCAGAATAAAAAATATAACAGGTCACCTATAAACTATAATTTCTGTGGCTAGAAAAGGAACTCAAAATCAGAGAAAATTAAAAAATAATTTATCTCAAATACATTTATTTTTTATTAATTATAAATCATCCCACTTCAGAAAACATATTATAAAAAGTCATTCAATTTCCTTCACAATTAAAAAATCAGACATGCCATTGGATTATATTTTGTTAGATATAAAAAATAGGGAAAATGTAAGTGAAATGAATTTTAGCCACACAAAAAATACTGATAAAGATATTTTTTCAAAATTAATTAAGTAAAGTTTCTGATAGTTAATTATTTTACAGCATTTAGAGTCAGATGGTTTGGAAACTACAAAGGAGTTTGAATTTCAAATAACTTCCAACTTAAAACCCTACAGAGAAACTGGCAAACCATTTTGCCCAAGTCTCTTTTCTCACTGAAATCAAATGGAAGTTTTGATGCTGATTTTATTGAATACATCACTTCATGCATGATAGTGAAATCTTCAAGCAAATATTGAGAAAATGATTGTGACTTTGCTCTGATGATGAATTTTGTAGGTAAGAAGCTCATATGGACTGTTTATCTCTTAATGAGAGATAATTAATCAGCTAAAGTTCACACTTCATTAAAAGTCTTACCAACTGCATCTTATGCTTTTAGTCTTAAATGGGAACTGAGTAATTTTGCAGTATTTGCAAGAAAGTCATGAAGAGAAGTTCTCCTTCTGGATCTTTCCTCTAACAGTCCTCTGTAAAAGCAGCTCAAGACTAAAAAGAATAACAAAAATTGAAATAATGCTGCTTTAAATATTACTGAAAAGAATCCAGAAAATGTATATACAAAGAACATTCTCTTGTTCTTTCTGCCCTATAAAAGACCTTCCTTCAGTCTGCAATGTTTGGAAAGACAAATATTGCCTTTCAAAATATAATTTACTCCTCTGTCACTAGCTGCAGAGACGTGTAAGGCCTGAGAATTTCAGAAAAGGTCTTGGTTGCACCTGTTTGGGTTAGGATAATTTAAATTACAATTCCCAGTATAATTAATTTCTTTCTGCTGAGAAGGACTTGAGGGTGCTGGTGACATGAACCAGCACTGTGCATTTGCAACCCAGAAAGCCAAACATGTCCTGGGCTGCATCCAGAGCAGCGTGGGCAGCAGGGGAGGGAGGGGATTCTGCCCCTCTTCTCTGCTTTGGTGAGACCCCACCTGCAGGGCTGCATCCAGCTCTGGAGTCCTCAGCACAAGAACATGGACCTGTTGGAGCGAGTCCAGAGGAGGCCACCAAGTTGATCCCAGGCCTGGAACGCCTCTCCTGTGAGGAAAGGCTACGAAAATAGGAGTTGGGAGGTTTTCAGCCTGGAGAAGAGAAGGCACTGGGGTGACTTTATTGCAGCCTTTCAGCATCTGAAAGGGGCCTATGAAGAGGGCTGGACTGGGACTTTTTACAAGGGTATGTATTGATATGACAAGGGGGGATGATGACTTTGAGCATAGGTTTAGATTAGATATGAGGAAGAAATTCTTTACTGTGAGGTAGGTGAGGCATTGGAACAATGAATTTGTGGATGCCCCATTTCTGAAGTGCTCAGGTATGGGTTGGATAGGGCCATGAACAACTTAGTCTAGTGGAAAGTGTTCCTGCCCATGGTGGGGGGATGTAAAACTAGACGATCTTTAAGATCCTTTCCAACTCAAATCATTTTTTGATTCTATGATTCTGTGATTCTATTTCTTGAAGTTTATTGTCAAAAAGTTACAATTGTTTCAAAAGAATAAGGCATAGCCAATTCCTTGCTCTCCTACATCCCAGTGAATATTTTATGCCCTTTCAGTAAGAAATAAACAGGGGCTTTTTTTTACACTACTGATAAGCAGACATTTAATGCACATGTGTGGCACAGAGATGAAATTTACTTTTTTTCGTCTATCCATTAGTTCCATAACCTTTAGTGTGTGATCATTATCCAGGCACCCTGGGCAGAATAGGACTGCTTCATTTACTTGAAGCGCAGATGACTGTCTAATTTAGCATTGCATAGCTAAGAGCAAGCTCTAACTAGCATTGAAATTACCTGTCCATTTTTCTGTTGCTTTCTTTTTAAAGCCACAGGTAAAACTATGGGGAAAAGTAAATCATCTTCATGGAAAACTGTGTAAATGTCATATTTTAGACATGCATTTCAATAATACTGGATTCCCCTTGTCATTGTGCAATTTCAGTAATTTCTTTGGGACAATTATTAAACAGCCACAACACTCTGCAGCAATGCATCAGTCTTTGAGTTGTGAAAAGTTGAAAAGGAAGTTGATCTTATACATTTCTAAAAACTAATTCTGGAGCAGAATGTATTTGAATTTGTATTTGCATTTGAAGAAAAACTCACCTTTTTCCCCCTAATTAATTTTTTACTTAATACTGAAGGAATTAGTCCACATTGGTACCAATTGGCATTGGTTATGGTCTCATTTATTCCTTTTATTGGAATACTCTCTAACAGAACCTTGCTATTTCAGGCTTTTATTGTACCTCTTTTAACATTTCTGTATGATTCTCTATTTTGATCCAGATTGAGGCCCAAGGGGGGTAGATTAGAGTCTTGAAGAGGTGATGTACAATTAGATTGACAAAAGGAGCCCTATAAATTGTCTTGTATGAAAAGGGCAGGAAAGGGTATTGTGTCCCATTGAACCTTTGTCACTTGGTATAAGTCATTAAATACTAATTAGGATGAGGACATTAAGAGTGATATACTGTGAATGTTGTAATTCAGATACTAACTATTTTAAATTGAGAAATCCAGAGCACATTCCAGTTCTAATTTGCAACAGTATATTCCAGTTGATGGCAAGTTTAACTATTTTAGATGATCATAACTCAGAATAAAATTCTCCACCAGACCTTTACATGTGTGTACACACATAACACAAAGTTCTAAGACAAAAGTACAGTACAAAGCAAGAACAGTACAGGTTATTTATATAGGGGTAATTCTGGAGAAGACAAGAGTATTAATTGTGATACACTGAAAAACAGAGAAAGAAGACCACCCACTAAAATAGCTAATTATACACAGTAGACTACTTTTTAGAGATTCTTCTTTTTTATCAACATCTGAGAGTAACTTGTAAAATAAGAGGTGTGCATATCTTCAGCCTTTCAAGAAGCACAGAGGCTTTGTGCTGAAGTTTGGGGTAGATCTCAGTAGATTGTTCTCTATTAATGGTCCTGATGAACCGAGTATTTTCATATTTTAATGGAATACAGTTCCACACTATTCAGTGTACAGAATAAATTTTCTTATCCTGATATTGTTTTGAATTTTAGAGATTTTTATAACTTAACTGAAATTTCATGACATTATTTTGACTCAAAGAAAACAGCTGTGATGCAGTAGAAATTAAATTACATGAGATCTGCATGTCTTTACAAAATTTTCACTGGTTTTGATTTCTTTTTTTTCTAGAATTAAGTAAAATTTTTGATTATTCAGTTCATCCAGAAGTTAGATACAAAAATTCTGTAACAGTCTCTCTATGTGCCATGTGGATAACTCCTGTATCACACATTTTCTCCGTAACTCAGATGAGATCAGCTTTGTAACTTCTCTTGCCTCGTCAAATGTGGACATTACATATTTTATAAAGACCTTTCAGTTCATAGACTTGTTCCAGGTTAGAAGGAAGAGCATTTTTTAAAATTTTTGCACTAAGCACACAGTTATATTTTTTATCTCTAGTGTTTTTTATGGTATATCCTTCATTCCCAACTCCTTAACCCTCTTCTCCTGTCTCTGAGCAGTGCAGGGGAATGAAGAAAGAGAGTCTATGGTCATTCTATAGCAGATTTTAAAACACATATGGCCATTTTTGCTATGATATATGGAGTATTTTGTCAAGTTGCCACAAAACTGTGAAAAGAAAATTGAGAATAAATCCATATTCCTTGGGTATATTCAGTGAAAGGTTATAAGTGGAAGATTTTGGTAGCTCCTATTCCTCACCTTGGAATCACAGTTCCCCAGATTATCCACTATGCAATGAGATTTTGATGTTTGAAAAGACAGCACTGAGTACTGAAGTATTTGTGTTTGCTACACTTTATACACATCCTTATAGACAGGAGCACACAAAATAAACTTGAAGGAAAAATAGCAGGTCATGCATATTACTTGACATCAGAAACACGTTTGAGAGAGCTGTAGGATACTGCTGCTGAACATCTTACAGAAGAGCAAGGGACACTTCATGAGTACAGGACTTTGAGGTTAGATCCACTGCATAATGTGACAGTGATCAGAAACACATTCTCGTTAGAGACTTTTTGACATCACAATATGCAACTTATGTGAGACACATTAACAGGTTGAATTCAATCTGGTCATCAGCATATTAAAAACAGTAATACAGATAATAGGGACTATTATAAGTTTTGATGGAATGAAGTTTGCTCTTAATGGCAGTTCCTAAAGTTACCTTGAATCTAGAAGTAACCTTGGAAATTCTTCTGGAAATAAAGTACGAGTACTGATAGATTATCCAATTGTTATCAAATTTATTTAACACTTACCAGATTATGCCATTAGTAGGCTTGAATTCTCTCTATCATACAAAGTTCCTAAAACTACGTCAACTTGATATTAAAATCCCTAGATGATATTATTTGACTAATCTAATTGTTGTTCATTAATTATTCATATTAGTTGTTCATAAACAAATTGCTGTTAATATTACATATTGCTATTTTTATTGGTAACATACCTTAGATTCTCAGTCTTTTTCCCATTATTGCAATATCTCCTGTCTGAGAGCAGAGGAAAATTTTGTTATATTTATAAAACCGGAAAGTCTGCTAAGAAAAAAGAATGCTGCTAATAAAGTAAACACACATTTAAAAAAGCAATAAAAAAATGCCTGGACATCTCATCCTAAAGCTTATCTTCACATTACTCAAGCCCAGTAAATTCTTATTTGCATCCTCTATCAATTGTGCTTTTGATTGCCTGGAGAAAAACTTTCCATTTGTTCACTACATCAGATTCAGATTTAGAAAATCTACTATTCTCTAAAATTGGTTAAAAAATCAATATGATCACAAGAAAAATATATATTTACTGCTGGGGATATTTTCTACAAAGATACTTTTTTTCTTGGAAGCTAAGTGTGAAATACTGGAAAGATGTTACAGTATATTATTTACCTTGAGAAAGACAAAAAGTGAAATCTTTGCCTTAAATTCACCGTTGCCTTTCAATATATATTACAAGCGCTGATATTGACTGCAAAATTCTAGCACATATTGCTTACATATATATATATATATAACTATTCAGGAAAATGCTTGTCTTGAGATATAAGAGAAGATTCTAATTAAGATGGTCTTCTCTCCATGAAAATATCTTAGACAATTTCCTACTTCAAAAATGTCATTGTAGGCTTTTGCCTGCCCACAAGTGCAAAAGCTGATATTTGTTTTCTTGAAGCAGGCAGGGGAATCATGGCTTTTTGCAGAGCAAAGAAGAATCATTAAAATTGTAACAGAAAAGCCACATAAAAAAATCTCTAATGGGACATATGTTTATAGATAGAGTGTTCATTCAAATTTAGCATCTCTCTTGTAGAATCCTTAAGAGACTATTTCTACAGTGAAGAGATCTTCCTAGAGTCTAATTCTTATCAGCTATGATGACTATTTATGATTTTTTTCTGGATATTCTCTCATGAAAGGCACATTTGAAAATAAAGCTATTGTAAGCCTGTAGCTCAAGAAATGTTATTATTGTCATTGAAATTGTCAATACAAGGGAACTGGGGAGTCTTAGCAACTGAGACACCAGCAAAACCCTGGGTCTCCAAATAAGCATGCATTTGTTGCATGCAATTATTCTGTAATCTTTCTTTAACAACTGAGAATCAAATGTTAAAAGCATATACTAATAAATCAGTCACTGCATGATAGATTTGTGGTTCTTATAGCTGCAGCCTGTTGATTCTTATTTTCCAAGATCAAGAGATCCATGCTCTGGGAAACCAGGCTGAATGAAAGCAAAAGCAAAGAAATTATTTTCACCTTACCCAAACTCCAGTATGTATCCCCAGTATTTATAAATAATTTTCCATAGGTCAAGATCTACCTAGCATGAAGAATGAATTGTTGCTTTCATCAGTTTAAAAAAAAAAATGATGGCTCTTATTTCTGGGATCTGGGTAGTATCAGCTCATTCAGGTATGTGTTTGCATCTGTGTTTGCTTGACTCCCTTCTAGAGCTATAAGATAAATATTGCTATCTTTCTCTTATGTGACTAAGCCAATTTATTTTTCAATATATGCCTGGGTAAAAGGCAGACAGAATAATATCACAATAAGGCCTGAACCACTGATAATCAGGCTGAAACTCTGATGACAGCAGAGATTTAAGAGACTTTGCATTAGTTCTGCGGAGATCAGGACTGGACCATGTTGTATTTGCTTCACCCAAATTTGTTTCTAGGCTTTTATGAAACTTAATTTTTTTTTTTTTAATTTAGCCGTAAAACCAGTATTTTAGTGAACACTAATGCTTATCAGCTGTTTTATTTTGCTAATTTGGACTAGAATTATAGACACCCAACTACTGCTAAAACAAAACTCCCTTCATAAGAAGAAGTTATCTGTGGACCAGTTAGGCTCTAAAGATCATTTGCTTCATTCACCAAAGGAACACAAGTTCTTCTGGCTCCATAGTAGAGGAAGGGGACAAGAAATCACTTTCTAAGCAAATGGTTCTGTTTAAGTTCATTAGACAGCCTTAATTTCTTTGAGAATGTAAATTGTTCTGAGACTAGCAAACAATACTTCTCCAGATTAATAAGAAAATTACACAAATGAGTTTTGACATTGATAAGCACATGAAAATTAATCACTTCATAAGTTGTCATGATAAATGCTGCAATATAATAAGGTTTTTTTTTAGTTGTATTTAAATTCCTGTGAATAGAACTAAATAAAGAGTTATGCAGTACAAGTATTTAGGACAACTCTATGAAAAAATAATGACCTGATTTTTTTATTTATTGAGAACATTTATTGATAAAAGGGCTTATGAAGCTACTATTTACTTTATAATATAGATTTAAATAAATTTATTTCATAACAGTATTAGTAAGATAGAAACGTCTTTTGAAGACTGCATTCACACGAGATTAAAAAAGACAAATTAACTTTCACCTGTATGTTGGATATATTATTCAATGCACAGATACAGTTTGAAAATAAGCATTGCATGCCTTCATATGAGTAGCAACACATAAAATTGCAGAAAATAGTGAGGAAATAGATGAATTGTAAGACTAAACGAAACCCATTCCGAAAGTATATGTAAAGTTATAGACATAATCAGGTAGGGGCTAGGCAGTTACTGAATTTCACTTCTCCTGTCCTGTAAATATCAAGACAGATTCTTTGTCCTAAGCAAGATAAGCTTGAAAGTCTAGCTATAATTATTTTCTGCAGATTTTCTCTCAATATGTCTTGGGATAAAGGTAATGATTAATTACATCATTGTAGTTCTGTCTGAAAGGCAGGTGTATAATTTAAAATAGTTATCAAGGATTCTTTAATGAAAATCCAGATATTTCCAGGAAGTATTTTGGTTATCTATGTTAGGGAGAAGAAACTGGCCACTGAAAATTCTTAATTTCTATAGAAAGGTTACAGAGAGAGTTTACACTCGTTGCTAAAAACGTAAACTTTAAATACCTGTCTATATGTTCACTAAATATCACCTGAAATATTTAGTTCCCACAAAAAAAAAATTAAAAGATATTGTGTAATTTTTGGTATATGCTTAATTTTATGATCATTCCATACAAAGCATCTATGTATCTGTTTCTCAACAAGTAATCTAGAGTTCAAACATAAAATTAATTTTATCATGAAGGTAAATTATTGACTAGTCCGATAAACTTTCCACAGAAGTAGAGGGAATGCTAGGGGCTAAAAAATAAATAGAACCATAGAACTTTGGTTTCAGGCAATTTCATCCTATCTATCATAAACCTTAGAGGCAAAATGTAACAGGTATGATTGATATGACAAACAATTGCTTTCTGACCCACTAAGCAAATATATCTGTATAAAAATAACTCATGTCAATAGTAGTGTCCAACTTATGGCCATTGTATCATTCTATGAGTAAAGTAAAATGCACCGATGGTAAAAAATATCATCTGAGTGCAACATGATAAATGCTACATGCCTCTGAAATCCGAATACCTGTCTGGAAAGATAAACAGAAAACAATAAAAGTAATATTGTGAGTTGATTGACTTCAGAAAATAAAAACCACAGAAACATATTCAATATCATACTGTCATTACACCCCTGTGACCTGCTATGTATTATATTTAGAAGTTATTGAGAAATGTCTTACTGCAAGTAGACTGACCACTTTCCTATTCCACATTTGTAATTCACTATTTCTATCAACTCTCTGTCCTGTCTGTCTTCCAAAAAGCCACTGAGACTTCCTTAGAATGATGAATCGCAGACCCAAAGCTGATCAGAGCTTAGTGGTCTGTGTGCAAAGCTCTTTATCCTAGGTTTTGAAAAGAAACAAGAATGATTTTTTTTTTTAATTTGATGTCCAACTTTAAATAAAATATAAATCAGAATTGCATTTTGAAGACACTGAACTTATTTCATTTTGCCAAAGATATATTTTTTCCATACCAAGTTTCACAATTTTTTCTTTAACTCTTTTAGGCCTGGCTGTTGTCTAACAGCCAGGGGTGTTGGGATTTTAGGGACTGTGTGGGGCAGGAAGTCCAAGGGCACCACCTGAATCCTTCATTAAAACATTGATATGCACCCTCTTTCTCTCCGAAGAAGGAAGAGCCTCAGCCTTCTTCTGTGATTTTTTATTTCTTTTCTTCCTTTGAATTTTAGAAGAATATGTTCTGTTACTCACCAGACAAGGAAATATCTTTCTGCTCCTTTTGGAACATTTCCCATGCAATGTCTATTCAAAGGCATATGACACTTGAATTGAGAATAGATACTGTTCCTCAGTGCAGCTTTTCTGCATAGATGAATTAAAAGAACATTGAAATACAGAATTTTGTGGGATGACAAAACACAGTGTGATACTAACCAAAATCTCTTGTTCTCTGAATTTTCAGAACATTATATATTGATTCCTTACTTGATAAAAATTGAATGAAAAATGAGGACAACAACAAACACTGGAATCAGAACAGAAGATTTCAACGTGAAGTATTAAATGGTTTTAAGTATGCAGCATGAGGAAGAAATTACAGCTAATTAGTTCCAGTCATATACTTTCACTTTCTTTGAAAAGGAAAAAAATATTTTCAAAAATTAGACTTCAGAAGAACACATTAATTTTTTCTTTAGCACAGGTTACATCAGTAGCATCATGACATTTCTATTACAGATACTTATGTGGCCTATGAATTATCTCATTCAAGCTTATTATACTGATTGAAGGAATAATTTCTTCCTTGAGAGAAGATTAATGAAGATGTTCATTCCAAGGGCACTCCACCAAATCTGTTCGAAATTTAAGATGAGATATTTCAGATCAATAGAAAATAAAATAGCTACAGCTTTATTTATATAAATTAATATATTTAAGAATAAACATTATTACAAGATGACAGAAGTTTGAATAGTTACCCATTGCTTTTCTTAAATGGATGTCAGTGTTTCTGCAGATTTTTCTGCTTGGCTTCATTACATGTCTCAAAAATCAGAAAATTACCCAGAAATCCTAGAGTTATGAAGATTTAGGTCCTGATCCTAAAACCAACTCTTCATATATTACTTTTCTATGTAGATGAAAGTCAAGATGCCATTTTCTAACTAAAAACTATTTTCTTCTCCACAGGTGTACATTTTGAATAGAAATAAAGGTATCTTTTTTCGCTGAAAGTTTTCCACTGATATCTTTCTGTCTGTGTAGATATTTAGGATATTCCTGAGAATTTTGAATGACATTGGATGCATACTTTTTGGGCTTTATGCCATCCGTATCTAACACTTGAGCATTTATAATTTTGTGTAAAGACACATCCAGAACAGAACTCAAACCTCATAATAAATTTAATAATTTATCTCCACTAGACAATTTTGTGGCTCCTGAAATACTGTGAACATGCTGTAGTTGATAGACTCAGTCAATTAGAAACAGCATGAAAAGACTTCAAACAAAAAATTGAAATAATTTGAACTTGCTGCAAAAAAATCAACGATGTAAAATCTATAATACTTACAGAGAGAATAAAATCTTTCTGAAGTCTCAGTATAAAAATGTTCTTTTAACCATACATTTTCTCCTCTTTCTAAAGGAAATATCAGTATGATAATCTGCTGCAGCTGAGCAAGCCAAAGGCTTTTGTTTGCAGCCCTGGAAGCAAGTGCCCCAGTAGTAATAAGCAAATAGTTAGGGTGAGCAAAAAGCTCACTCCCATCACTCTCTGGGAACTAGTATGCTAATGTTAGTGGAATGTTCTTTGTTTCCCCTGTTGTTATTGGTTTACATTTGCTGCAGTTATTTACATATTCCTAATCCTCACTCCTGACTGGTACCTCAGACTGCCCCTAGCCCACTTTATATAAGTAACCCTTTCACCCTGGCCCGCAACTTTTGTGGTTAATCCTATATTGTGCTCGTTTTCTCTCTGGTTTGTTATTTTGTATCATTAAAATACCTTTTGCTTTTTGGGCAACCCAATCATGCCAGTCTCTTACCTTATTTTGCCACATCGGGACTTTCGCCCTGAAGTCTTGAAGTAGCACCCAGCCACCATCTGGGCTCTGAGCAGCTACAATAATTCATGTTATTAGAAGAGCAAAAATAAAAACTTTAAAATGTGAAAATTAAATAACAGTAATAGAAGGATTAAGCTATAGCAATTGTATTAATATCTAGTGATGACATTTCAATAGCTATAGGTATTCTTGGATGATATTTCATGAATACATTTTAGCATGCATGGTTTGATTCATAGAATCATAGAATGGTTTTGGTTGGAAGGAAACTTAAAAACCGACTACCAACACCGCCCCTGGGTAGGGGTGCCACAGAATAGATCATCTTGTTCAGAACCTCATCCGACCTGGCCTTGAATACTTACAGGGATGGGACTTTCACAGCTTCTCTGGGCAACCTTTTCCAGTACCTCATTATGCACTGAGTAAAGATTTTTTCCTCAGTCTAATCTAAATCTCTCCTCTTTTAATTTAAAACCATTCCCCCTGGTCCTATCAATATCTGCCCATTTAAAAAGTCCCTCTCCAGCTTTATTGTAGGTCCCCTTGAGATGTTGAAATGTTGCTGAAAGGTCACCCTGGAGCCTTCTTTTCTCCAGGATGAACAATCCCAAGTATCTCAGCTTGTCTTCAGAGGAGAAAATTTTCTTTGATAGTTAATAGGCTAAGAGACATATGTAATAGTTTCAGCAAAGTCCCTTGGAACACAACAACTGTGTCAGCTTCTTAGAACAAGATGACCTGTTACTTAACTTGAAATTTATGCAGATTAAATAAAATTAATGCATTTCAAAATTTTTAAATTGAATTTTAAGCAGAACATATTTTTGTTTGTTTGTTTGTTTTAAATTTACCTACTATAAGAGTAGCTATCCAGGAACAGAAGATTAAATTAATTTAAATTTTATTCCCACAGTAATTCATTAAAATAATTAAAAGAGAAATAAATTTAATTAATGGGTGGTCCTTTCTAACTGCATGCTGAATCCCGGGGGTGTACTAACCTTAAGTAGAAGGCCTGTTTTCCTTGATGTTGTGCTTCATCTTATTTTATGCAGCAATTCATTTAGTTATTTTGAGGTTATTCTCCTCCTAAAGTTAAAGGTGGAAGTACAATGCATTTCTAAAATTGAGAAATACAGCAGAAAAGGAGGAAAGTTCATAGTTCTATTCAGCCCAAGAAAACTGAGAAGACAAACTAATACTGTTAACCAATTTCCATCATTTCAGATATGTCATTTCAGAACTGAACGAGGGTAGACATGCAGCTTTATTATTCTGGCTTGTCCCATGATGGTAACTTGAAAAGCATCAGTATCTGAATCTCAGAGCATTTCATGAATATATACCAGAACATAAATTTATAAAATGGTTCTGGTCATCCTATGCTAGCAGTTCTAAATGTAAGTCTAATCTCTGTCTATGCTGAAGGGAGAAAAGTTTAAAAATTGTTGAGTTATCATGGATTTCTTCTTCATAAAATGCAAATATCTTAGTTATAGATCCACTTCTTAGCACAAATCGCTTTACCAAGGGGGAAATATGGAGAATATCTTCCTATATTACTGCTAAACTCCCCTTATGCTATATAAAGTGTCTCACATCTAAATAGAGTAACTCCAGTGGGAAAGAGTAACAAAAAGAGTGTTCTTTTAGTTCCTGTTCCAAGAATCCATTGGATAAGCTGAACAAGTAAGCATATATTGCTTTTTCATTTTTCTTTTATTTTTTCTTCTTCAAGGCAGTTATAGAAAATTTAGTTCTACCATCAGAAAACCAAGACAAATAACAAACTTCACTGCATGTAACCAACAAATGCCTAATTCAGACTGTTTCATCAAATCATTCAAGAATTCTTTGTATACTTTGTTACTAAAATGAGATAATTGAGGAAGCTGAATAATTTCATAAAAACATTAGCACCCAACTTCTAACATATATACTCCCTATAACATATTATTATGCAAAACCAAAAGGATTCTGCAACCAATAAATGTTATTCTTAAATAACATCTCTATTGAGTATTTGAGTAGGGAGTTGGTTGATATGGTATATAGGATTTTAGAGAAAAGAATAAAGAGAAAAGATCATAGAGCAGTTTCTGGACCTAGCTAACTGTTCACTGGCATTTCATAGTCTTTCTACTCAATTGTATTATGTATGACATATATAAATACAATAGCTATTATTAAAGCTCTAGTAAACAACCCCATTTTTACATTGATTCCTTTCTAAATCACAGTAAATTACTATTCTGTTTAAGATATCAAAGGAAATACAGTTTAAAGCATTATATGTAGAAAATTAGATAAATATGAAGAATGTGATCACACAAGTGTATAGAAATCAGTGGGAAGCATAGTGCATCAAAAACAAGTAACAAGTTAAAAAGGATAGTTTCAATGGAATTCAGTAGAACACCTATTCTTTTAAACAGAATATTAGCTTGGCTGAGGAATGTCACAGTAAATTAGTTACCTAAATATAAGAAAAGAAGAAGAAAATTTAAGATACCCAGATTACTATATTAGTCTTAGAACCTATTTCTACCCACATTGTTTTCTAAATTATAAGTGAAAAATAAGTTATATAACTATTTTTGGTTTTCCTTCAACTCAAATATAAGTTTACTAAAATAGTAAATGAAAAAGTATATAACTACTTCACAAAATTGTGATGACATAACCAGGTACAATATGAAACTTTTCCATAAGAGTAAACAGTGGGACTGCCAAAGGAGAAAAAAAGGCACGAGGTTACATTCAGGAGCACACACATTGCAGAAAAAGAAGGAGGAACTAGGTAATCCCAAGGAATTACAAACTAGTAGGAGACCATTCCAAATACACAAAATGACTGCCAAAATTCAGACAAATATTAACAGTATTAAGAAAAGACCAGAATACCTTTTTCTTGGGAGTGGGTAAAGAAGATAACTATACCAAGAAAGAAGAGGAAACTTGGACAAGAAAGAAATCTACTTCTGTTAAGACTTTTGTAGGGAACTCTCAAGCCTGGTCATTCTAAGAGTATGCAGGAACTGTAGTCATCAGTATTAATTGTATGGCATGAATTCCATAATACCTACAGCCAATATGGTATAAATTTGTTAAGGACTGATACTTTTTAATGCATAGTAAATACTGAGTGAGTAGTTATCCTGTATGAATACATAAAAACATGATCTAGTGTAAAGTATCCTTGTCTATGGCAGGGTAGTTGGAAATCGATAATCTTAAGGGTGTCTTCCAACCCAGATCTTTTTATGATTCTGTGATTCCATATTGAATGAAATTGGTGCATAAAGACAACTTTTTCACGTGTCCAGGGTGTGAATGACAGGAAACTTTTTCTCTGACATCTTAATACCCAGATATTTTGAATTTTCAATATACCTTTATTCTTATTGCTACAATAATTTTTGAAGGAGTAAAAGCATAAAAAGACACAAGAGTGGAGCAGATGGGATAACGGAAGTGTAAAGTCCTGATCTCTGTATTACTCATCAGAACTTGAGTTATCTTTTAGTCTCTTAGCCAAAAATCTACTCCTTTACATTCCTAATTCCTACCACTGTAAGATGTAGAATTTGGGCTATAATTTCTATGACAATCTTGTAAAATGTCTTTCCTGTCTTTTTCAGTATTTCTAGTTAACTTTTTTCAAGCTTTCTGTATTTCTCCTACCAAAGACAATATTCCTTCCTGTTCTCTTTCCTATATATTTTGAAACAAAGCTGATCAATTAACACCCAAAATTTTTTGAAACAAGCATTTCTTTTCACAAGCTTCCCTATTTTCACTTCTCTTATCCATACAATGACTTTTTTGCATTTTCTCAGTACTTGTACTGTTGTTGAAGTTATTGTTTTAAATAACATTTATTCCCCAAACTGACCATCACAAGTAGCCACTCCTGGCCCAATACTTTTTAAAATTCTAGTGGGGAAGAGAAGAAGAAGAGAAGAGGAGTGGAGAGAAGAAGAAGAGGAGAGGAGACTCAAGGAGACTCGAGGAGCCTCGAGGAGAGGAGACTCGAGGAGACTCGAGGAGAGGAGACTCGAGGAGAGGAGAGGAGAGGAGAGGAGACTCGAGGAGAGGAGACTCGAGGAGAGGAGAGGAGACTCGAGGAGAGGAGACTCGAGGAGAGGAGACTCGAGGAGACGAGACTCAAGGAG
>VZTB01014671.1:42746-95106 GCA_013397245.1 Thryothorus ludovicianus | reverse complement strand
GACTCGAGGAGACTCGACTCGAGGAGACTCGAGGAGAGGAGACTCGAGGAGAGGAGACTCGAGGAGAGGAGAGGAGACTCGAGGAGAGGAGAATTATGACTATTTCTTTATTTTCAGAATTTATATTACTTATAAAGCTTCCTTTTACATATTCTGTATGGTGCATACATTTAATAGAAAACAAAAAATTTGGAACATAGAAAACAATTTAATTAGCTACGTTTTCTCTTTAAAAAAACATCTATTGTTCTTAGTAGAATAATTTTTATAAAGCATGACATTATTGTCTTTAAGTTGTCAACAAATAAAGTAATTTATTCTGGTTTTATAGTCCAAAACTCTTCAACTCCCCAGCTTAGCAAGTTTCACTTCTGATAACACACTATCTTTAATATAGTACTTTCCAACTCTGATAAAAATGTTATTACAATATTTTACAGTATTTTGCAAGATATGATCCTTAATTCTAACTCAATTCTACTCTCAGTCTTATCAGACAGAGAAAACTAGTAATTAGAAAGGCAAAGGTCAAAGATAGGCATGCTCACAGTCTAAATTTGGAAGTTTATTTATAGCCATTCAGAAATTACAGTATCTGTGAGGCAACAACAAAAAATTGATTTTGACCTTATAAAGTAACTAGAGAAACAAACAGAAAAAACCCAGTGAATTTATATCTGGCTTACACTGCCAAAAAAATAAGTGCTTTTACAACAGGCATACACTACCAAAACAACACTTCAGCTCCAGATTAGAGACATACACAAGGAATTGTCTGTTAACAACTGAACAACGATTAGAGTATTTATTCAACTGCCTACGCAGAGACATAAAAATGCAATTTGAGATTCAGTAAGGTATCTGAGACATGGACATTGTACCAGTATGTGACAAAGAACCTATAGAAAACTTCGTATTCTACAGGAGCTGCTGTAGGCTGCGAGAGTTTTTCTCTAACGTTCCTATTATCCTTGGATGCCATGCTGAGAGAAGGTATTCCATGTGTCTGTTTCAGGTGACATAGATTTCCATGCTGACTATATTTTGACTGACTACAGTGAAATGCCAGATTCTTACTCTTCATGTTGATGCTTGCGTGAAGATGACAGTACTCATGTTTAAAAAATCTGAAACTCAACTACAAACATAAAGTCAATTAATTTCATCTAATTTTAACTAGCTTATAGCTAGGTATCTAACCTACTCCAGTGATTTATGGATTAAATAATGTGCTTATATATATTTAATGCCATTCGATTGGCTGCAGTGTAGCAGAGATACCTGAAGGGGATCAGCAGATAAAAAATTGGTAAAAAAATCACATTCTTCTGCAGATGCAATTGGATCTTAGTCAGAACACCCTAGCAAATCTCAGGCAACAAATTTCCAAAACTTAAGCAACAGATCATGCTGCTATGGCTGCTTCATGATGAATTTGCTGTGATAGTCACCTCTATATGGTGATGTGTCCATTCCCAAAACAACTAGTAATGAAAAGTGTGTAATTAAGTTCGCTTTAGATAATTCCTAGAAAAACAAGAAAGCAAGTGGTTCTTCAGAAGAGTTATTGACTAGAGAGAGAGAACCTAGAATAAGGATAATTGCTGCTTACTAGCTACAGTTTGGTGAGTACATCCCACTTTAAAATTTTGAAAAATGGATCCTCCAGCACTCGTCACTAGTATATGCAAAGTGTAGAAAAAATAAAGTGGAATCCTATGGGATGGGCAGTTGCTTATTCTGACCATCCATCTGTGAAAAGATTGTCCATGACTGGATGAACGCTCAAATTCTAAGTCTGTCTTCCAGTTAGGTATATACACATAAACGGTAATATAAAGGCTACAAAGGAAAAATGGAACAGAACAAACGGTGTAATCAATGTAAAATTTTGGTGATACTACCTAAGTAGTTAGTTATAGATGAAAGAATTTCTGAGTTCATGCAGACTCTCTTGGAGGTTTTGCATATTTGCTTGAAAATCAGGAATATTAAAAGATGGATTGAATTAACCTTCATGAATTCACTTCTTCAAAATGCCAAGAAGTCAATATTTCTCTTACTACATTTGCTATAAACATTATATGGATGCCTGATAACACCAGTCTCAAAATGAAATTTAAACAATTTAAACATTCAGGGTGAATCCACTTTAATAACTTTCATTACTAAAAATGCTGTATTTACTCTTGGATTAAATAACTCAAATTAAAAAATAGGCTAGAGTAAAACAAAATTCCCAAAGGTTAAATGAGATTACTTTCTGAGTTGTGGTTTTCAGAGGAGATTTCTTTTGGTTGCATACAAAGCCTTAAGGAATTGCAGCACTTCAAGTATCATATTTCTGTAGTAAATCATCACCTAGAGAAGATTCATTTTGCTTCATGATTGCCATCTGAAATATTGGCATCTAATCTGAACTATTTCAGAGATCCTTCTATATTCACTCTTGATGGTTTTTAGTGTACTTACCCTATTCTCAGTTAAATGTGAATTATACCTTTAGCGTGCAACATGTCTTGTAAACAGTATTCAAATAAAGCTTTCACTTCCAACCTCCACCACCAAAGAAGGGATCTTTTTAGGAATTCTGAGACTGGTGTTGGTCTTAATGGTAAGAGAAAGACTGGAAAAAATAGGTGAAAACAAAGATAGGAAAAAAAATTGTAGAGTATACTGCACTGCTGTATTCTTAACAGCCAAAAAAAATCTATTCACATCTGTTGTGGAGAAAATACATCTTTAAACATAGATTCATTAGGATAGCCACAACCACAAAAAATTCAGTGCAAGAAATTTAATTCTATTATAAATATTTATCTTCCTCCTGAGTAATTCCTATTATCCATGCTTTGCTTTAGTGTTTATAAATTCAACCCTACTAGATATTAATCTGCTTGACAGTGCTAATAACCTGTTTTGTAAAATCTTGTTTGTGTGCCCTACAACCTGTTATCAAACAAATTCCTATTGCCAGAAGGGAAAATAGGGATACAGTTTCAAAGACTGTGATAGAAGACTGTGATGATCATTTACTCTCATACACTGTAGAACACAGATGATAAGATAAAGTTAATTAATTTCCACTTCAAATCCCATGCTTTGTGTAATTTATTTTTTAAAACAAACAAACATTTGTTCTCAATGTACAGTGTGCTATTGTGGAAAAGCTAATTATTACCCTTGATAACTTGGTCCAATGGCAATTTGCTCCAACTCTGCTTTAACATCTATTAATTTTCCCCTGTTTTAGCTAGCTTATGAACATGAACTTGCTATGCTTAGCTTAATTACAATTTGACTTCTTCCCCTCTAATTTCTGTCCATAAGCTTTGTGCCATATTCATCTTTTATCCACTTGGTTTTGCAAGCAGCCTGTAACACCATAATATGTCCAGGGAATAACAGTATTTTAAGTACAAATCAGTAGAATTTCTTTCATTATTCTCCAGTTTAAATTCAGATGGGAAAAAGAATGTGTGGACAGGCTTTAACATCACATAGAATTAAATGCAGTTAAAGAATCATGGTTTCCATGACAAACTGTAACAAAAGGTATAAAATATGACTGATGTCCTCACCAGCTGTGCTTGACGCTCTCATCTGCCTGTGTAAATATCTATTTAGTAAAAAGCAGTTTTGACTACAAATACAGAGCAATGCTAAAAGTCATACTTCTAAATCTCAAGTGATACTTATTTGAAAAATAAAACTCATGTCACTGTCAGTCTTCACTGATATTTTAAAGCTTTTCCTTTGTTTCATATACTGCCATTACTTCCATCTATGTTGTTGTATTTGTCTGGGTTTGAGGGGGTTTAATGTTTGCATATGACAATTAAAATGTTCATGTTTGATACTCAAGTGAGGATTTGACCAGACCGAGTTAATAGATATGAGGCAAAGCTCACAAATATTGATAATCCTTTTTAGTTGCTTATTAAAAAATAAAAAAAAAAGCCACTGGTGAACAGAGAAGGAAACAAGGACTTTAAAGGAGGGGAAAAAAGATTATGGACCCAAATTCACTTCACTGTTCAGTCATTTGATTCTCCATACATAAGAAATCATTAAAAAAAACAAAACTTCAGTCACATACTGATGACTTGCAATAGAGAGGCAAAAGTATTCTGGAGATAACTAGCAACAGCTGAAGAAAATTAAAACAATTTTCTTAATGGCATAGCTTGGCTAGCACTTTCTTAAAATGGGCAAGGGGCAAGGGAGGGAAGTAGCCTTTTTGCATAGCTACAGAGTAATTTCTTATGCAAATTCAGGATGATGAAGAGGAACACCAACAGGCAGGGTTCAGTGTGGCCATTACATCAAAAAATACAGGATTGCATGATATCCTGGTGAACCCTATACTTTGGGAAAAGAGATGTGAAGTACCAGGGCACCTGAATCCTTACCTAATGGGATGTCTGTGTAGGACAATAGATTTTGACATAGATTTTAAGTCTTTCTTTTCTGCATACTACATAAAGATGTTTTATTTGATGCCATCCCCCCCAAATTATTCATGAGTATATCCCCTTTAAAGCAAAGGAAAAAAAAGTGTTCTATATATTAGTGCAACTTATAAGAAGACAGTTATTGCTTCAATAGTAGCAGGGAAAATTCAAAGAAAAAATATAAATTTGAAGTACCTCCTTAAGAAGCATGGGCTTGGGAGGAAGGTATTTATTTCCTCTCTCTACACACTGATAATGACAAAGTAATTAAGGATTTACACATGTTATCCTCCATTTATTTGCTGTCTTGAAGTGGGCATCCTTAACACTCTTAAATATTGTGTTAGAATATTAATTCATAAGAATTCAAGACAATTTATTTCAGAATTGTTGTAAATTGGAAATACCTAATGCTATTTTTATACTAATTCCACAAATGACAATGGATTGCTCTTTCTTTTAGAAATAGATTTTAGCATGGGCTATTTTTTTTCCCTAGTGCTATAGCAGCAATTAAACAGTTTTGAAAAATTAGGAAAATCATGTAGAATACCATTAGCTAGCATGAGAGACAGTTATAACTTTTAATCTAACCTTGAACATAGTATAACATGAAATATATGAATACTAGAATAGAAACAGTAATTCCTTTCTCATTTCTTCAAAAATCACATGAAAATACAAATTAATTGTATTTCAATGCACTTAGCTGAATAGTTTCTGCCTAAATAAATTAATAGAAAAAATATGTTTTTTCACCTATTTTAAATAATATACCAATTATTTTAAATAGTATACCAATTATTTTAAATAATATACCAATTATTTTAAATAGTATATCAATATTCAATGACATACTGTTTGGATTCTAAGTTATTTTTAGTAGCAGTTATAACCAACAAAAATAGTTTATTTTGGGAAGTGAGATATGAGATTTGGTTAATTTTTCAATCACATAACGTGTGACAATGTGTATCTTTGCCAACTGACAAGCAAACGTATAAAACTATTATTTGAACATTTATAATAAATTAAATAAGATCAAATACTAAGAAAGCAAGTTCACAAGAAAGCCGATCTCTAACACCCTAAGCAACCAGAAATTTATACAACAATAACATTGGCTGCAGAAAATTATCTATTTGTCTTTGGGAGGTAAGTGCCTCACTCAATTCTTTATATCTGCACTAGGATCTACTGGACACTAAGTTGTCCTTTTGACATAATTTTTCTCAGAGAGATGTGCTATCAGAATTGAAATAAATTAGAAACTCATAGATGAAGTATTGTGTAAAAATGCTCTTTAAGAATCATCAATTCTGTATTTGACTTTCAGTTTCCCCATGACAAAAATTAGTGGAATGAAATTTATATATACTGCTAGATTGTATTGATTGAATAGCATCAGTTAAAATGACAAAAACATGTCAATGCCTTTAAAAAAAACCTTTTATTCTGAATAAATTTTTGGTAGAAAAAACATGTTGCTGAAAAAATTTGGTACTACAAAAATAAAAAATAAAGACCACGTTGAAAATGTTACATCCAGACATTGGTTAGTTTTTAATTTATAATGACCTTTAAATAAACATGTCATTACTATATCTGGCTGTAATATGAAACCTTTTAAAGTATTTAGTCTGATTTTTCTTCAGAGTTATTCGTATTACTTGTGGGGACTATTAGCATTTTCTTTTTTAATGTACACTCCCTGGAAATAAATTCCTTTCTGTTTAATTAAATAAACACCCTGAAGTCATCTTACTTCTAGCATAGTTGCACCTCAAGAGATTATGCACTGAGGTGCATAATCCTTTGCCATCTTTTGCTGCATTCATTAAAGTAGAAATGAAAGATGGCTGAACTCATTTAATCACTAGGGAGAAACAGGCACTATTATGACATCTTGCCTTCCTATCAAGAAATAAAATTATTAAGAATGGTAATCAGAGAGAAAAAAAGACAGGAATTTATAACACACACACCTTTGCAAACAGAAATTTTTGATTTTTGCTTTGATCCAAGTAAACATTTCTTTTTTGTACAAGTATTTTTGGGTATTCCTTGCTATGCTGACATTACATTGTGATTCGTTGTAGTATCACTTTCCAAGATTTATCTTTGTTCTTGCATTCATGTTGTGATGACCCATGGAAGACATCCTATAAGGATGTCATATCATTCCCAGACGATTTAAATGTTCTAAATAATATTGAAATATCAAGATAAAAAAGTAATATTTCAAAGTATAATACTTATATTTTAGTTACAAAAAAATTACTGGTTTCTCTTTGAGGAATAATGGGCATGATTAAAACAAAATTTATAAAACTACATGTCAAATCAAGAATTGTAGAAAACACTTTTTCAAAACAGGAAAAATGTTTGTGAGGAGAAGAAGAATCCTTTGAAAATTTTGGATCTACATTTAAATTTGCTGCAAGTATTATTTGAAATGTTGTCTGTCTTCAACTGTCTTATTTGTAATGACAACTTTAGTTCTCTCACCTACCAATTACAAAAGTGATTCTTTTTCCAAGTTCTAACCTTCAGAGACAAAAAAACATGTCTGCAAATATTTAATATACTGAATATAACTAAATATAAAAATATTTCTAAAGAAATAAAGGAGGATTTTCCTGGGAAAAAGAATTCTATTAAAGCACTGATGAATATGAGGAATAATAGCAAAACCGTTTTCATAATGCTGCATATTGCATGCAACTCACCTACTGCCAAATGGATTTACTATGTATGGATACATATCCATAGTGAAATCTGTATATCCAAATGTAGTAATGCAAAACATTAAAACTCTGCTCTAAAACTTAGCTGATATTTTTATTTATTCAATGTAGATTAAAATAAATAATTCAAGGATTAATTTAAGAATGGAGCATGTAAGATGTCTTATGCTTAGCTTAACATCTGCAGATATCTACATTTTTCTTGTATATTAGGAAAGATTCTTGCTTCTCAGATTTCTAACTATTTAAGATTATGAAATTTATCAATATTTGTGAAACTTTTCAAAACAAAGAAAAACCACAAACAAAAAAGAAAACAAAATTAAAAAGCAATATCAAAGAATGTTTAAGTTTCTAATCAATGTTATTTCTACGAAAACAATTTGATCTGTTTAGTGAAATATTTTCGATAAAGATTAATATATGGAACAAAATGTTCAATGTCACGATAGGTTCATGCTCTCTGTGCTTCAAGTTTTTTCTCTTCATTGTGGGCTAGTCACTAAATTGCTACTTTAATTAGGCAAATCATTGGGCTTAGACTTCAATAGCAAGACTTCCAAGATGATTTTTGAGTTCAAAAGAGCAACAACTTTTCAAGAGGTTCCCCTTAACCATGATCATGACTATATTTTGCTGAAACTTCAAGTCAGCATTCACCACCACTCCTGTATCTAGGTATTTTCTACACACCTATTTTCCATATCTGTATTTTCACTCATTCCATTTCTCAGCATCTTACTTTCTCTATAAAACTGACTTGATTTTCAATCCACATTCTACTTCACCTCTGACACATTGTTCTCACCTTCTCAACAGACATTTCTTCTAGTAGTAATCATTATTATTATTCTGGGATAAGGTCTTAAACTTATGGTTGATGGTACACTGTAAATTACTGTAATTATAAACTATTGAAAAGTTTTGAAGACATGCTTGCTAATCACACTCCTTTAACATCCTCTCCTTTTTTTTCTTGCCTCCTACTTCACTACATATTAGTGAATTAAATTCTTTAGTAACTACCTTTTTTTATTTTATATTAAGAACATAGCAACAATTCCCTAATTCTATGTATTGTCTTATATATTTCTCCTATAAATAATAATGCAACCATTGAGAAAAGTCCAGACAGAAATTAATGCGGGCTATCAATAAATAGTCTAAAACCTGTTCTATAAGAAAAATGGACTGAGATACTTATATATGTTCTAACTATAAGCAATACAGAAAGATTAATATCTTCAAAAAATGTCAATTTCCATACTGCTGTTGCCTGGATTTTCTGCCTGGGATGCCCTAACCCTCTCTTCACCCTAGGTAATTGTTTACTGTATTTTCTTTTCAAAAATCAATATTTTTTAATCCTTAGCAGTATATCTACCTCATGAATTTAATTTTTGGGTAGTAAATAGCCTACATTTCTTTTCTTTGTCCTTGTGAAAATGTATGTGTCCTATGTGAATGTAGTTTAACACATATAATAGAAGCAAAAACAAAATCAGTATTGAAAGAAGGGGTGTGGGATTATCTCTCTCAGGGATTTTCCAGTCTTTGCATTTCAATTAGATTAGTTTTCTGAATCTCTAAACCATCTCCTGATGAGATCCAGGTCATTCTGCCAATATAAAGACCTATAATTGCAAGGTTTCATGATCATGATCCATTAGTGAATCATTAAAGCAAAATAATATCAACAGGATACACAAATAATGGGTTTTCTTTTGTAACAGTCAGAGTACTATACTAAAGTTTCCAAATCAAAGTATTCTATTTATAGGTAGGGAGAATGGCCCAACGTTACTCCTGATTGCTGTAATGCAAATTTGCACAAAGAATGGTGCAAGGAATTCGTAGCCTAGTCAAAATGTACAGGTTCAGAGTTATAGTAAACAGGCTGGCAGATGCTAATATCAATCAATGCATGTTTTCAAAACCTCTATGAAATAAACTCACTTTTTTCCTAAGATAAATTTTTCAGGAAAACTTTGTCTTTTCTGAGATAGTACAGGGCAAGGCTGGTGGAAGGTCTGGAACATAAGTCCTCTAAGGAGCAGCTGAGGGAGTTGGGAATTGTTGAACCTGGAGAAGAGGAAGCTCGGGAGGCAACCTTAACCAGATGAGAGTCGGGCCACAGGACAAGAGGTGCCTTGAGCTGCACCTGCGGAAGTTTAGGCTGGACATTTGGAAGAAATTCTTCACAGGAAGGGTTTGGGTGGGTGCTTGTCTTATCTGTTTCTCTATCTCTTTCTACAAGACTGAAACTGGAATAATTATTGTTTGACCTTCTTTTTTGTCCCTCATTTTTAAGACTAGGAAATATAAACTTAATCATAACACAAATAATAGTCTAAATCAGTGGTCTCCCAAGCCAATTATCATCCACCTATGTCAGTGAAAGTCTTCTGATTGTTTGCCCTAAATAAAAGTATATTTATTTATAAATTTTACATGAACTATGTACTACTGAAGTTCTAGTATTTTCTTCCTAAAGCACAATGAATCAGGCTCTGTATCCTTGTACAGAATTTGAAACCCATGGAACTGAAAAGGTCATTAACAATTACTTTTGGAAAAGAGACTTAAAAGACCAGGCTCAATATTAGCAATCTGATAAAATTATAATGCTTTAGGACTCATTTCTGCAATTTCATGAAGAAATTGGAACAAGAAATGGACAAAGCTGTCTTGGAAGGTTAGAAAAATTACCTTGAAAGGGTTCAAACTTGCCAGGTATCTTAAATGAAGAGTATAACAGAGGGTTAAGTTAGAGTGGTGAAGAACATAATGCTCACAATCCCAGATTGTGGACTACTTATCTAGTAGAGGTGAGGAAGGAAACAAAATTTCTTCAGTAATTTTTTTTTTTTTTTGGGACTAGGGGGGATGGTTGTGGTGGAATTAATGAACAAAAAACCAATATTTTATAATTTTAATGTTTGTTTCTTCAAGAACCACTAAAATACATTTAACATAATTAAGTCTTCAAATTCTGTATAAGAAGAGAAGAAAGTCTAAACAAATACCTTTGAATACTCTCCCAGTAAAAATAACAAAACAGATTGCATCAATTTAATCTTGAAAAAACACGTACACTGAAGTCTCTCTATCAAATTCCCACAACAGGATTTTCATTGACAAATATTATCTGTTCTGCTGAAAACACAATCTTCTTGGCTTTCATCCAGAAATGATTGCTCTCCTTTCTTATACACTAAACATTTAATATATTTCTGTACATCTTCAGAAAAGTAATTTTAAAGTTAAAATTATTTCCTTTATTGACATCCTAGCTTATTAGGGCAATCTAAGTTTAAGACTTCTAAGATTATCAAGAATTCATTGGTAAAAAATGCTGTCAGCTTCAGTTTCTCAAACTCCATGCAGTCTCAGCAGACGAGAGGGCTATTGTTGTTGTCAATGCTCCTTTTATAGAATTAAATTTTTTAGTTCAGGTGTTCAGATTTTCAGTGTATTTGGAATTGGCCAGAACCACAGATCTAATAACCAGGAGAGGAGATGAGTTAAAATAAGGGAACAATAATTGTTCATTAATGTCCACTTACCTCAAATATTATATTACATGAAAATTACAGTGGTTACCCTCATATCTATTTAGTTAGATAATCACCAGTTTGTTCTTTGTGAGGTTTCACACAATTCAGAATCTGAAAATATTTATAGATGTATTAATTTTAATAGATATGCTATCACAAATTTGGCTGATAGCATGCTAGGCTTCACTAAGCTCTTTCAGACTGTCAGACAAAAGTCAAAATTAGTACTAAAATAGTTTTAAGTGTCAATGATTTTGAAAGAGGTGATATATAATCTGTTTCTGAATCTATTCGGCAACAATGAAACAAATGCCTCTTAATCCAAAATAAATATTAACAAAAGATAAAAAACATAATTTAAAATATTTTTTTCCTGTATATTGCTCTGGAACTTTTTTCTAATTTTCCTCTTTAATCAAGCTCTTTGTCTGCAGGACTATTTGGTAATAAGAATCTTCATAGTATACTTATGTTCTTAAGAATTTACATTTTGCTTAAGAATTCCCATTTTTCTTAAGAATTTACAACTAATTTAAAATATCCCTCTGAATCATACTGTGTTTCTGCTTGAGTGTAACTTTTATTTCAAATTTCACTCTAGTTATAACAGATCATCCAGTTTTCACACTTTTCTATTTGATCAGGAAATTACTCTTTTTAAGCTCAAATTCAGCCATAAAATGAGAATATTATAGCACCAGATTGTTGCATTCATAAATATAATTACTAATTTAAGCATGTATATTATTCATTAATAACTTGAATGATATACTATTAAATTTTTTAATTTAGAAAATAAAAAAATATAGATGTATGGAAATTTAGAAAACAATTTAATCTAAGGGTATTTCATGGACGTGAAGCAATACCCCTTCTTGTCGAGGCATTCAGTAGTTATTGCACAATATTAAGCTGCAGGAGAAAAAAACCACAAAACCAAATGAAAGGGGAAATTATATAAAGAAGAGCAAAATTCTAGGAAAATTGTTTTGCATTTCAAATTCTCTGAATTGACTATGTAACTCCTTCCTGTGTATCTCATTGGAAAATTTTATGTACCTCACTAAGAGACATCAAAATGGAATTGCAGGTATCCAAACCTAAGAGACTATCCTGAAAACAGCTACTAGAGTGTGCAGTCATTACCTAGCCTCAAAATCTTGGTATTCTGAAAACACCTATGATTTTGATTGATATTTTTCTCAGGGATCTAAATGTTCTTTTACTTCACATATCAAACAGCAAAGGTTCTGGGAAAAGACTCAAGCCTCAAATGTATTCAGAAATAAGACTTTGCCTTAGGCACATCAAGCACCTAATTTGGCTTACATTCTCAGAATACACTTAACAAACAGAGCTTTAGACAAAATTCTGCTGTGTTTAAATGGAATTTAATTTTGTTGTCTTATTGAGGAATCAAAGTACTCATCTGAAGTTAGACAGGGGTTTGATTTCTACTTCTGACTGAGTGGTGGTAAATACTCAATCTCTGTATTTCTTTTGATCCATTTGTTATTTGTACCGAATACTGTGGAATTCCCAACTGAAAGTGCTCAATTCTCTTCACAAATCCCATGGGTAGTTAGAAGGCCTTCCATATTTACAATTGCAACACCACTGGTTTTGGTACTGTATCTTAACTTTCCTTTACATTTCCAAAATTAAAGTGCATATTATATTGCATTTTTTGGTTTTGTATAGCTTTTCACATTAAACAGTTAAGTTTAAAATAATTATCCAAATTCCCATTACACTAAGAAGTGAAGAGGTACGTGAGGAATGCAAATTAGCCAATGATTTAGGAAAGACAAACTGCCACATAGTGATCACACTTCCTTCCATAAATTATAAAATGAAACTAGGTAACTATTAAGACAGAAAACTGCTAGACTTTTAACCTAGCATGAATCCTACCTACTTTGATAAAAAAAAAAAATAAAAATTACCGGTGATATATATTGTGAAAATTTATCATTACTTGGTATGTGAAATTTTGGGTTTACCCTGGTCAGTAATAAACTACACACAGCTGCCTGCTCACTTTCCACGCAGCTGGATGGAAAAGAGAATCAGAAAGGTAAAAATGAGTGTTAGGGTGTATTTTCTTGGTTAGCTTATTGCTTTATTGGTTGCTCTGTGATCCTTTGGTACTGTCATATTTTGTGCTGCTGGTTTCCTCCAGACCTGTCCTTCCCCCACCCTTTAAAGTGGTGTTAAGCTGTTCATTTGTATCCAACATGTTAAAAAGAGACCTGTACCCTGATTGTTATTCAGTTCTGTTAAATGTCAATCTTTCTGTTTGTCACCCGACCACTCCCTGTGAATACCCTATTTGTTCTCATGCCTCTATCTCCCTCCCCCTCTCCCNGATTTCTCTGTGTTATTTCCCACCTCTGTTCTCCTTGATAGGTTTGTTAAATATTAGTCATGCCTCAAATACCTCCCCAGTTGTACCCTCATTGGTTAATTGTCTGAAACTACTCCTCCTGGGTCATGGTATAAAATCCTCTGCACACCCCCAGTCTTGCTCTGGGAGTCTGAAGTGTTTGACCTCTAGTAAAACATCCCAGTTTTTACGCCAAGACCCGTGTCACTGCCTCCTGTTCCTGCACTGGACCATCAATAGCTGGGATCTGCAAAGCTCTCAGTGGGTATGTCACTCCCCTGTTGTCACACAGCTGGGATCACACACTGCAACAAATGAGAAAAGTTTTGGATAGGTAAGTAAGGGAAAAGCTCTATGCTCAAGGAAACAAAACAAGGAATTAATTCACAACTTCCATGAGAAAGAAGGTGTTTGGCCATCTCCAGGAAAGTAGGCATGTAACCATTATTTGTGAAGATAAACCACATAAATCATAATAAAAAAAGAAAAAAAAAAAAACAAACCCAAAAAACTCCCCAAAAATCCACCACCACCAAAAAACCAGAAGTTATGGGTTCTCATCCATAGATTGCAAGTTTTTCAAAATTGTAACTGTTTAAAAATATTAACTTCTTATGCTATTTCTGACCATTTTGTGGTTTTGTTTATTGTTTCTGTGGGTTGATCTTGTCTAGCTGACAGATCCCTACGCAGCTGCTGTCTCACTCAACAAGACAGAGAGGAGAAAAAAGGATGAAAAACTTATTGGTGGAGAGAAAGACAATAAGACCAGTTGCCAAGAAAACTGTGGGGTAAAACAGACTTGTCTAGGAAAAAAAAATAAGGAATTTAATGCGAATTAAATTAGACTTGGATAGTGATAGACAAAGAAACTACAACAACTTTGCCTCATCTTTACTCAATTTACCTCTACCTCCCCTGCTATGAGAGGCCCAGAGGAGACAGGAGGGGATGGCTGTTGTCAATGACTTTTGCTCTTTGCTACTCCTTCCATCTCACATCCTTCCCCTTCTCCAGTGAAGGGTTCCTTCCATGAGCAGCTGTTCTGCAGGATAAATCTGAAGAATAAGTCTCCAGTGGCTGTTGCTCCTGCCAGAAGAACTCACTCCATCGTGGCCCTCTATGGGCAGCAACTTACTTCAAGAAATACCTGTGTGATCCACCATAGTCCTCCATCAAGTCCCAGGACAGCAAGACTCAGCCATTCACTGTGGTCAGTCTGCTAGAGCCAACTGGAACTGTGTCCAACACAGGACAGCCTCAGCCTCTTCTCACAGAGCTACCAAAACTTTGCCCCTTCATCCCATTCAACTGTACATCAGTGCACTTAAATAATTAATCAGTTCTGAGAGCAAGAGCAAAGGTTTGGTGTAAGCTGGCCATTCTGATCAGACAAGCTACTTTCTCTGGCAGAGGTAATTTGCAATATGTAGAGTAAATAAGACCACCACAGGCAATCACATTTGAAGGCTTACAGATGTGAGAGACTGTGACTTGTGATAAAGGAGAGAATGAAGTTTTCAACCAATACTTTCTTATTTTTTTCAATCAATTTATTAGGAGTGACAAAAATAAAGCTGGATAAAGTGCAAAACAAAATGATCCCAACTTAATATGATGAAAATAGCTTTCAAGTACTTTCCTTTATGTAGTCGAATTTTTTTTTTTCTTCTTTAGAAATTGTATAAAGTGGATGCTGACTTTTTGAAGTTACTAATTTCTCTAAGTGGTACCTTATTCTCAAATCCTCTGTGATAATCAAAACAGTATCCAAAGGGCACTCATATAGGAAAGTAGCAGAGAGAGCTGTATAAAGATTTTATATTCTTTACAAGGAGCAAGCATAAGATGCTTGTAGATGGTATTATAAGAAAAATAGCAGAGTGACTGAAAACAGGTGGAAGAAGGAATATGTGCTAAATAATTAAGTGCTAATACTAAATGGTTGGTATGATTTTTGGGTGTCTAGAGACACAAACACACACATCTAGTGCCATCACTATCAAAGGGTATCTGAGTGAAATTGGCAGATATGGCACAGAGTCTGAGTGACCTTAATAAACTTATTTAGGAGCAGCACCTGGAAGCTGAGCAGGATATCCCAGGACATTACAAATGGCACAAGACGCCAATGTATAAATAACTGAACTGTGCATATTCGCTCAAGAAGTGCATGATCAGGGATCTGCTTGTGGAAAAATGTTTTGCATTTTGTGAAAAACACAAAATTTTGTTCAATCCTATGGTAGGATGAGCCTATATCAAAACTCTCCATACCCCTGAACTACTAAAATAGTAGCTGTCTTCTGCCTTCTGACATGTAGGATGCAGGAGCAGGACCTCTGTTTTCAGTAGTGTCTTCACTTCTGGGTCATATGATATGAGGGGGCAGGAAGGGGACAAAGGAACAGCAGAATGTTACGAGAGTAATTGTTGAAAGGTGTTCAGAAAAGTGTTTATTAACATTTTAAAGCGTCTAGGGTTGTGTTTTATTCATTGGATTGCTAATGGTAATCCTGGTGTATGGGTCATTGATCACCAGCTAATTTTATGTCATGATGGAGAGATGAATCAGCTTCACTCTCCTAATTAGGGTTAAAACAAGTGAATTGAGACACCTTTCCCTGCAATAAACATGGCAACAATAGACTTGGTAGCCCTAACTTAGGTAAAAATGATTTAATTAAATTTAATTAATTCAAATAGAAGAATTATTATGTATTTTGGACTAGAATTATTTTAATACTATCTTTAAACTTTCATGAGAAAAAAATCAGGACAAATAATTACATTTAAGCAAAGGTTTTGGGTAAGGTCTGATCTTAAGACTATTGAAATTGGTAGAAATAATCATACTATTTTCAACATGATTTTGTTTAAACCATAATTTCATATATTGAGATCCTTTTTTTAAATCTTATTTCTTGCCTGGGAGGAGGCTATAAAAGAATAATGATCTTAACAAACTACGAAGTAAAACCAGCAGATTTTCAGCAAGCAAATACTATAGATAGAGTCTAAGCAAGAACAATTTCCTAACGACAATTTGGAATTTTTTTAAATGTACTACAATTCATTTTTGTCAAATATAAATCTTCTCATCATTGCATTTTTCTGATGCCACACAGTCCTTTTAATACTATTTTCAATTGACACTAAGATTGGGGTTACAAAAATAAACAAATAAACTAAAAATCACAAAAGCAAAAACAGACAACAAAAAAGTCCGGTGGTTTTTTTCAAGTCATATATTAGCACTTTTGTTTTACTACTTAAATCTCAAGTAGAAGAGTGAATTCTTTACCATTCTGAGTGTGGCATTTATGTAATTTCAGTTCTTCTATTGACATCTCATCTACAAATCTACTCTTTCATACTCTCACTTTCTCTCACGAAACACAAAATTTGAAATGTGATTCTTCCTTAAAGGTAAAAAAAATCTATTTTTTCTAGGCTACATCTTTTTGAAGATATGTTTCAAAAAAACTCCCCAAAGAGACAGAGAGAAATCAATTCAAAACTTAATTTTTATCAATATTCTTAGGACAACTCTTTGAAAGAGTCATGTCTGGCACTTTCAAACAGGCAGTCAAGACTCTTTTGATTTGTTTGTTCGTAGTTTTTTGTATTACTAATTCTAATTACATTGATCAGTGTTTGAGAAGCATTACTATGTTTTTATAAGAAATGTAATTTTTCTAGATGTCATTACTTTTATCCTAAGAAGCAATGAAATTTAGGCAGCTGAATTTGTTTCATACTTTCTTTATTCCTCTTCATTCAGACATTTAGGAACTTTTCATATTTTAGTGCTTTATATACCTTGTAGAGCTTTTGATATTACTTAAGCACATCACAATATGTATCTGCACTATGCGTTGATTCTCCCCAAGGATTTACCAATTCAATATGAATATATTTAAATAAAATATTATGAAAAAGTTGTCTTTAAAACCAGTCATCATATAAACCTGCATTTTCCCCCAAACAACTTAGGAGTTAATCAAATATCTTGGAAAATATAACTTAATTTTCTGAAAATACTGAAATGCACTAGCAAGGCTAATTATATTTAACTGAAATCTACCTTCTATCAGTTTTCAATTAGATACTTCTCATTTACAAGCAAAGAAATCATGGACTGCATCCCAGTTCTGAGATGTGAAACTGTGGGGGGAAATAGTGATTCGTTGTGATTACTGTGATTAGACTGATAGTAGGCACTCCTTTTCTATAAAGATTCTCCTTAGCAGGTTTTCTGAAGCTCTCTGAGAAGAGGGGAGGGGAACTTTGATAAGTTGCAGAAGAGTCTGTAGACCAGAGTCAGCTGAGAAAGTGAAAAATAAAATGTAGAGAGAGGTAATACTTTTAGACATCTTTAACAGATCAAGATTTCCAGAGGGAAAACACTGATATGAAATGTTTACAAAATCCTGAAGGTCCAACCCCACAAAAAAATGCATGAAAGCCCACCATCCAAATCAAGAAACCAAGCAAACAAAACCCAGGCAGAGAAGAGCAATTCCATGATGTTAAGGATCAGCAGTGTACAAGCAGGCCACAACCGGGAGCATGCAAACATTCACGGCCCCATTGCAGCGTGCGAGCACACAATGCCTCACTGTGAGGGTGTGAAAGGCACTGCTGCAAGTGTGCAGCTCACTGTCAAGGTGTGTGAGTGTGCAGGACGCTGCTGTGAGTGTTGGATGTAATGGAAGGTCTGGAAAGTCCAGAGCTGCTGTTGGTGATGTCAGAGATGAGAGTCTCTGGGTAAGGACAGAGGGGTAAACAGATGAAGTGCATATCATCATCAGAGTTTGCTGTTGGCCACCCAGACAGGATGACAACAAATTATTCTTTAAAGAACCAAGGGACAGCTCTGAATAAGCCACCTTTGTCCTTGTGGGGAAATTAATCTTGACAGGTGTTAACTACATAGTTGGTACAAACAGATCCAGGAGATTGCTAAAACACCAGTGTGAAAAAATTTATTTCAGATACTCAGAGAGCCAAATTGGAGACATGAACTCTGTAATTTGTGGCTTGTTCCCAGAGAGGGTCTCTCATGGGTGAAGTGGTAGCTGGTGGACAGCGACCACACAGTCAAGCTTCAAATATCTGGTGCCTGGCCTGTACCCAACTTGCCCCTGAGATAGACCAGGCACAGGCAAGTACTATAGGAAAATCATCAGCTTTTATTAACGTGTGCATGCCGAAGCCACTCTAGGTCACTCCCTCCAGATGCCATGCCAGCTCCTGGCCAGCTGCCATTTCTGGGAACTGGCCTGATACTGGCAGCTATTCCACCATGTAGGACCCTGGAACAGCCTGTGCAGAGCTGGAGCCCCTGCTCTTAAGCAGGAGGGCTGCTTCTTTGCTCTTGAGGGCATGGGATTCCAGCTGGTGAGGTGAGGGGAGAGGCTATGTGGGCAACAGGGGCTGTGCATGGCAGGGATATGGCTCTGCCCCTGCTGCTGTCACCAGTTCTCTGAATTCATTAACAACTTAAAAATGAGTACTCCTATGAAATATTTAATTTGTAATCTTCAAAAATCATAAGTTCAATTGTTTGTGCACGCTAGAAAAAGTTCCATTTTTACGATTTCAACAAACAGTACTACTCAACATTTCTAAAACTCATTCTAGATTGATTCAAGGGAGTACTGGCCCTCTGCAATTGCAGCTTTCTGGCCAGAAAAATATGTAGATAGTTGTGATTCTCACCAAAGCATAATTAAATTAATGGCATACTCTATTTTTTTTCCAGTAAACAGCAGCTGCTACAGGAATCATATTTTTTTAGTTCACATGATATGATTTTCTGCAGTTTATATTCACAGTACAGGAAACCATCATTCATTACCACAATGACTACAAATGATGTAGTTACCATCAGTCATACATTCCAAAATTGCTACAGCTTTAACAATTCTTATTCGAAATCCTAAAATTCATTTTTATGTTGCATCTCAGGTTTTCTGTAGTATGAAATGTTCCTTTCTGCTTGAATGCTGTTAATCCAAGAAATGTGCTGGATCCAAGTAGTATCCTCATGATGGTGAGGAATTAGTCTTGTAAGAGCCATGTGGGGAGAAAGAATAAAGTGTCTGCAGCAGCCACTTCTGCCTGAAATCACACAAGCTTCATCCCCGAACAGTTAGCAGAAATGAGCTAATGCACTGATCTACATATATCTGCTACAACCAGCTTGTTACTTTAAGAATGCAGCCAACAGGACAAGCATAGATCTTTACAAATATTTCATGCATGTTTCATACGCAGAGCTAGATTATCCCCACTTTACTGTTGGCTCTGCATTTGTGCAACAGCCCTGCTGATCTCCCAGAGGACACAAAAGAAGGAGCTGTAATCTGCTGGTATTTTGGCAGCTGAGAGTAACAGCATGTTCAAATGCAGTAATAAATTCCCACTCCTTATATAAAATCACTCATCCAAGGGGACAATAGTGGGTAAAATGTTGCTGATTTGTGTAGGTGCATCATACTAATTTATTTTTTATTCTTACTTTGAGGAATCAAGAACTTCCAGTTGCCAGAGTCAATGAATCGGACATGACAGACCAGTGAGTTGGGCAAATCCTGTGCTTATTTTTTAACTACTTCCTACAAAATTCTAAGAACTGAAAATTCATCTGTGATTATGATAAAGTTTTATATTAATAGAAAACCTGATCAATAGCTACATTCTTTCTTTTTTCCCATAGCTTAGCAAGCCAGTGTTCCAAGACATTTCTTTGGACAGTGCAGTACTTGTGAAAATTATAAGATATAGGCCAGGACACAAAGTGAACCATAAAAGTCTTGATGGTTATTTTGTTTGTTTGTTTGTTTTTGTGGTTTTTTTGTTTGTTTTGTTTTGTTTGTTTTTTTTTCATTTTGTAATTTTTTAAAACTTATTTGGGTGTTTTACTTTTTATAAGCAGCTTTCCACAAAATTGTAAAACTTGCTGCTTTAGACCTTGTTTTTTTTTATAATTTGTTCTGGGTTCTGCATCATGGTGACCTTTCCTCTCATCCAGTCAGTGTGTCACAAATTCAAGATCTTATGTGTACTGAGGTGCGTAGACTTGTGAAACTACTGGCACAGTTTTCTCTTTGGAATCCTTTCTGACTGAAAAGATATATCTGCCAACAAATTAAATAGCTTGCCAGTGTGTGCAAATGGACAATAATAATATATTTTCCTAAGATAGGAATAGATATTAGATATTTTCCCTAGCTGTGTATATCAAAATATATTAGGGTCTGCTGTAAGATTTCAAAGGGATTTCTAAGCAAAATCATTCTCCATCTAAAGGTATTGAGGAAAGAATTTGAAGAATCTCTCTTGCTCTCCTGTAACCATCATTCAAACCATCAGATGGCTAGTTAAGAGTGATTAGACTATATGTCCATTTTCAAGACTGCCTTTTTTTGGTGTAGTTTCTTCCCCATTAATAATCTAGATTGATCTTCTGTACAAATTTGTGTGTAAACTTTGGGCACTGTTATGCCTGATTCTTACTTACACTGATGACATTTAACTCAAATCTGACAAGTCAGTTATACATAATTTACTCCTTAAAGTACATTTGATATAATGGTACTATTTAATATTATGTAAAATCAAAGTTCTGTGATATATATCACTATTGCAGCTACTCAAAAGGCCTAGAGGGTAAAAAGCCAAAAAATACATTTAGTATATTGTTTATATTCATAATATTTGCAAATATTCACATTCACACTTAGATGAGTATAGATACATAAAAAAAGTTTTCTTTCTTTTTTGTCAGTTTAATTCTATCCATAGTATTAAAACTTAACGTCTTTGCTTTCCAAACACATTCTTCTTTGATTTCCAAAACTCTTTGTAGAAAGACTGTTGACAACAATAGGCAGTAGGTAGGAAGCACCTCTTTGTGTGTTTTTTCTTCTTGTTTATTCCACTTTCATAGCACTTGGAAGAGTACAATTGCCTTAAGATGTCATACTTCTGTCTTTCAGTCAGTTACAATACTTAAAATGTAGCTGGATGCTGTGATTGAGAGCTTGTGCTCTCCTCCGTGTTATTTACAGTGCCCTTGTACCCCTTGATATGCTGTGTTTAGCAGCAAGCACAAATCAACCATAACACAAAGATTTACTTGTTGCTGCCAGATTTTTCAAAAAAAATTACAAAAATGTCAAGACTTTCAAGCTTTTCATTCTTTCAAGTTTTCTGACACTTCTGTACTCATAGAAGAATATCACAGCAAAGTTATTGTTATTTGTTGTAATCCTTTGTTATAGCAAGTGCAGTTACGAAGCTTCATGTCTAGCAGAGAAAGGATTTCAGAATATTTTTTTCTTTGAATCATTTCATCTGCTGCTATATTACGTTTTTTAAAGCATAAAATAATAGACTGCAATAGTAAGTCCTAATTTTTTTTTCATTTAATTTTATGTTTTTCCTCAGATATTTGTTCGTGTATCTAAAAAACATCACACATAAAAAGGAGATAGGTATCCCTTTTAGGGATGCAAATTGAGTTTCAGTTATTTTTTTAGTTAATTTAACATTTTCTAAGCATGAATGATGGACATGGTACACTCACTCTACAGATGGTCTGTTAAGTTATTACCTTAAGCAGTCGGCCAGAAGGCAGTGTGGCTGGAATGCAGTTGGCAGTCTTTTCTACTCATCAAATAAGTCATATGAATATTTATGTGGTACGAATTGTGTATATGCATATATATATATATATAACAGTATAAAAACTTAATTTCACAGAAATCCTAAGTTCTTCTAGTTTCTTCTTTGCTGTGTCTTATGCTTCAGTTGACTATATAGAAATACTGACATGTTAAAGAAATATTACTTTTCATAGCACATGTTCTCACCAGTAAGATATTATCTTATGTACCCAAGAATTCTCTTAGCATTCTTATACACTTTTTATGAAGCATTGATTAGGTATGTATAATGAAATTACTAGCACTGATAATTTCAGAAGTAATTTAAAAGTGGTCTTGATTGCTGAATTCCCAAGGGTATTATCCGTAACAGATGATTTGATTAGTTGCACCTTACTTCTTGTAAATTATGTGAATATTAAGTAGATGAAAACAAACCAACTCCTTAGTCATAGGTTTTTTTCTGTTCTTCTAAGAAAAAAGAGTTCTTAGTATAGAATCTAGATGAATTCTGGGCAGAGCAGTTTACCAAACATCACCATGAAGCTCCTGAACTGGCCCCTCTCCTATTTGGACTGCCTTGTTCCTTTAAGTTTTATGGTACATGAGCAGGTGTGAGGAAATGGGCCATTCTTTCTTTCTAGCAGAGTCATGTAAAGGCATCAGACTCACTGTTTTTCAAGATAAAGGCAACGATTTTACATAATTTCTTAAAGATGTGAGACAACTGATAGGAATGAAAATAACCTAATGGATTGAGAAGGATAATCATGTAGTCATGGATGTACCCTACAGACGCTGGCTAAAAGCAGAACAGGTGATGCTGTCAAAATTTTTTCTCAAAGAAAAAATTTTATGTCACAGGCCTGTTTTTAGAGCCTACACTTTAAACATGTCAGCTTCTTTCCCCCCCCTCATTGTATATGGATCTGTACAGGAGTTCATAGATTTACAAGTAAAATCTTGAAGAGCTTATTCCTAACATTTACTTAAAATTCAAGTTTCTATTTTACATGATAGGAATTTTATCTATAATCCTCTCAATTTCTTAGCCTTAACCACTGCCACGGTATCATCCTCCAGAGTTTAACATCAATAAGCTATTATGGGATTTCAGGTTTTTAATTAAGATTAGATTTCATTTAGCTACCTATAGCTAAGGAAGATGAAAGCAGAACTTGGAAAGCATATGGAAGGAAATGAACTCATTCACCTGATGAAAGATGAGCAATGTATTGAAGTTTTGGACATAATAGAGAACTAAAGTTACCAATATTTAGGTCAAGTTGTGTGCAGGTTAAAAAGACAGTACATAACTAAAATTGACACTTCACAGACAATTAATCAAATTATGGAGCTACATTTACTGAGGCTACCAAGAAAGTAGATATTTCTTTATCTATCTTAATAATAATAAAAATTTAAAAAATCCCACCAAACCCACAATAAACCCACAGTTCAAAACAAAATGAAACAAAAAACCCCACAAAACTACAACTACTGAATGCCAAAACCTCACCCTATGAAAAAAATTCCCATGCAATGGAAAGGAATCAGCTCCACTGCTAGTTGTTAAAATGGTTCCAAGTATGCTTTTGACCTTTGATGGCAATCAGTCTCTCCAAAAATTCCTAGGCATGGTCCATGAATTATGATCATAGTCAGGCATCATTTCCAACAGACAGTTTAAATTTGCCCACCTGATTTAAAGAGTAAATGTATTTGTATTACTACAGCTTTGGGCTGTTCCACGTCATTCATCAAGTTATGTGCTCAATTTATTTTTTGAGACATGTTTAATGGGAAAAAAAATAGAAGTAAAACTATATACTTAAATCTTAGAAGATAAACATCACTATAAAATGCAGCAACAGGCGTAAAAAGAAAAAGGGCATATATAACCATTTAAAGCTGGACATAGATAAGTGAGACACCATGATAGAAGAAGTGTGAGTGCAAAGACTGGGTGAAATTCTTCATAGATAATAGAGACAAAATAGATGAAACTTGAGACTAAAAGTAATGAAAAAGTCAGGGAGTTTGTGAAGAAATTTCATAGTGAAATGAAAAACTGAAAAGCATACAGTTTACAAAAACACCACAAGCGTAAAGGCAAGAAAACCCAGTCATAATAGGCATAAAAATTTGTCAAGAATTTCATGTCATCAACAGAACTCACTAATTGGATATATGTGAAAAGAGATGCACTAATTGCAGTAGGTAGGGAAAAAAAAAAAGCCAGACAGAAAAAAATTTTCTAATGTCTCTGAGTTTGAAAGAAAACTCTTAAACAAGACTTAGCACTCCAAAATTTTATTTAGCCAGTAGTTAATTCTACAAGTATAAGTAGAATTACAAGTATATTCTTTTGCTAAGGGAGAAATTACTTGAGGAGCAGACTAGCATTACCATTTCTGAAGCTTTTGATCAGACAAAAGATTCAGTGAAGGGTAGATTTACTGACACGTTTAGCAGATAGGAGAAGGAAATAAAAAACAAGCAATCTCTCACAGCAAAAGGATAAAGGGTAAAAAAAGGATAAGGTAAACTTTATGTTTAGGTTGAAGAAAGACAGGAAGGGCAGATGTGTCCACAAGTTCAAATGGCTTTCAAAAGAATAGGAGCTTTGGTTTGAGGCTAAAGAAGTAAAGCAATAAATGAAAATCTGTCTAAAAACAAAGATAAAAGGGAAATAGCATTGATGACTAAAATACTAACACAGAGAATAGTAGAACAAATTGATGCACAAAATAGGTAGATCATACTAAAATTGAAGTTGGAATTCATATGTTCCTTCTTCAGCTGAGAAAAATAATTTCCAATATTAGAGAATGTGTGCCTTACCCTGGAACTAAAAAAATGTATTGCAAAAACTGGTGTTCAGATTTGGCTTTGGTATGTATATGGGATACTCTAAGGAGCAGTGTTTTTAAACCAGAAGTTTAATAAACATTTCTTTTTCTTTAATTCTATCTTTCACATGCAAAGTTTGAAAAACAGTAAATAGGATGACAAAGTTCCCATGCGATTTTACATATGTCAAATCAACAATAAATCCAAACATGGTAAGCACTTCAGTATCAATGCCATATCAGAAGATAAAAACAGACTTTCAGTTCTAGAGCTCATCAAGGAAAAAAAGAATTAAAATTATTTACAAAGAGTGGTTTGTGTAAAATGCTCTCAGCTGCTGACAATTTAAATAGGAACTTTCAATACCAGATATACTTCTAATAAAATACCTGTATAAATATTAAAAAAAAATTGTACCATACAATCATTTTTCTCCTAGAATAGATTTTAAAGTCTTCAAGAAATTATTTAAGTTTTAAGTTTTAATTAGTGAAAGAGATGAACAAAAATGGTTTAAGCTTGCCTCAGTAAATAATGAGATTAAGAATGTGTTGAGACATACCAAATCAAAGGTAAAGATAAAATACTCCTCATTCTACTTACTGGCAGTAACTAGGAAAAGTAGACAAAGATTCTCTGATATAAATTATGTATTTTTCCTAAATTTTTATTTTTATTCTCCTGAACTTTTTACTAGAAGCTAGATAAGCTAGGGAAAAATAGCTGTACAAATTTTCTTTTCTTTTTTTTTAAAATTCACATTAGATTTCAGAACATGGGGATTTTGTAAGATATGTGAATTCTTCCTGTCACAAATGTAGTTGATAATCAACTTCATATGGGCAGCATTAAATAAAATACTTCATGATCTAATCTTTAGTCCAGAGAGGAGGCAGAACAGTACAGCTCCCACCCACGTGAACATACTCCTTTTCTTCTCAGGGGTTACCTTCAGGCTGCCCTCTAGAACAGTCCCATGCCTTTGCTAACATCAGTGTGAGCACTGCCTCAGAGAATGCCTATACCCAGGAATATACTAATATTTAAGCTTGAAAAATTATAACATAAACAAGACCATGAGCTAGTCTTGGACAGGCTTGATATTTAGCTCTTCCTCCATTTTACTTTTGGGCTGCTTCAGCTGCCTCCTTTCAAAATCTGTCTGCAGAGGGAGCTGAGTGTTAACAATACAGATGACTGGAAATTGTTGCCATTTGGTATCAAGGGCACCATTGCTCATCATATCTGCTGTAATACATAGCCACCTACAGAAGTGGTCACTGGTTTCATCCTGGCTACCTCTGTTTATTTTACTCAGGTACCCTGTGTAGCACCTTCTTGATCCAGTATCAGGTGGAACAGTACTCTTATTATCCCTAGATTTCCTGAATTTAGTCTCGTAGAAGGCTTCCCTGAAAAACTACACAGGTATGATAACTTTGCAGAGAAACACAGAATATAAACCTCTATAGTGTGTACCAGTTTACAATATTGCTAGTTAACAAAGAAAACTTCTTTCTTGCAAGTTGAGGACACAATAACAGGTATATGAGATATATTAAGAAGTTTAGCAGTACTGCACATTTAAATCTGGAACAAAAATCACAAAAGATGAACTAATAAACAAATAAGACAATGAATAGAAAAAAATGCTGCTAAAAACATGTTTGCATATTGAAAGTCAAGAAATAGAAATGAGCAAGTGTTTATATAGGTATATACAGAAATGAAGAAGGATGAAAAAATATTTGAGACTTTAGTAGTAGAACAAAATGCACAATGCACAAAAGGATGCTGCACTACATAACATGTTTATTGGATAAAAAAAATAAAGAAATAATTGCAAAGACAAGTAAGGCTAGCAGTCTCATTAGATTCAAGTGATTACCTTTTGATTTTTGTTCTTTTCATCTTGGTAGAGTTCCAGGCTAAATTACAATCTACAGAAGCAGCAAGATTCAATATTCTTTCTCAGCAGTATCTCTTGCATAGCAACTGCTTGATCTCAAAGTCAGATTTCATAACTGAGAATTGTTTTCCACGACATGCACCATGAAGTACAAAAAGACAATAAATAACCACAGATCACAGATTTCTTAAGCATAAAGAAGTAAAGGAAAAGTGACTGGTTTAGTATGCTTCCTAGGAAAAAAACTACTTTTGGAGCAACTATTTGGAAATATGATAAGGCTTCCTGGACACTAACTGCGAAATGGTTTAATAAAAGTGGATAATTGTCTTTATCACCAGAAAAAAAACCCAAACCAAAATCAAAACTTCTGAAAATATTCCTTCCCTTAATATGTTTAATCAGTTGTGGAGAAACACTTCAACAGTGTACAAAAATTCTTAAGATTTAAAAAAAAAAATGTTTTGGTTTCTTTTCACTCAAAAACTTTTTCAGATCAGCATAACTGGATATGCCTGGGAATTTATAAAAGATGACCTCAATAAAAAGGTTTTAGAAAATAAATATTTTATATACTTATATATACACAAACACAGAGTGGTAAAAATGCTAGCACTTATAAGTGGGGCTTAGAGTTGCTGTTGTCAGCCCTCTGAAATCATTGGCTCAATGTGAAACATTTGCCATAAAAGAAACTGACAAAATGTTTCGGATCATCAGGAAAGCCAATGTGAATACAATAGAGGTCATCATCTTGCTGCTGTATAAAACCTTGTTGTGTTGACATCTTAAAAATTGCACAGTTCTGCACTTTGAGCCTGAGGGAGGATACAGTAGAGTAAGAAAAGATACAGAGAATAAAAACCAGAATGATATAGGAGATGGAGGATGGTCTTTAAGAATGAAACAAGAAAATAATTAGGATACACTTTAGAGAAGAGACAGACAAGAAAGTTAGTTAAGCTTTAAAAATTCATGAATGTGGCATGTAAATTAACACTACATTTTAAATATATAAAAGGAAATACCTCTTTGCAAAACAGGCAATGAATTTATGTGAGATTTCTGTCTTAGGAGATAATGCCAGTAGGTTTGAAATGGTATTAAACAGGTTAATTAACAACTGGATATCAGCAATTAGCAGAAAGAGCAGCAAGGGATGTACCATCCAGAACTCTAGTAAAACTGCAATGGGTTTCGGGAGATGATAACGGTCTGAAGGAAACAGCCAAGCTCTTCTGCCTTCTTTTCATGGCCTGTCCCATTGCTATTCCTGTAGACAAAATGTTGGGCTAACAGAACTGCTGTTTCCCTTCCAACTGGCCTTGAAAGTCTCAGGCACCTGGACAATCAGGGGCTGAGGATCTCATCACAGGAGAGGGAAATCTAACGGCACACAGACCATGATCCATAAAATCAAGCAGTTGCATGTCCTAATGGGACCTGGACAAGAACTGCTGCAGGATGGCAAAACTCAGGATTCCACCAGTGGTAAAGGGCCCCTCAGCCATCCTGCTTCCTATGAGGATTGAGTGATTTGTGTTCTATTTTGTTGTTGGGGTCTCCTTTAAAAGATTGTTATACTGACACAGCAGGACCGGTATTAAGATTTGACCTGATCTGTGGAGGGTCCAGGTGATTAGGAACTGTAAGCTAAGCTGTGCTGTAAAATTCTCTGCTATAGTACTTATAAAACTATACTACACTGATTCTGTTTATAAAAATCTGTGCTATTTTGATCATAAGATTCCATAATATGCTAATCAGAAAAATCTGTTTAAAAAAAAAATTTAACTACAGCTTAGTGCTCTCATCATTCTACCAAGGATCCCCAAAAGAACCTATCTGTCCCCAAAATGTTGAGTGACAAGTCCCTAAGTTTTTAATGCAAATTATCTTAACCTTGCCTTCAGGATCTAGAGAAGTAGTTAAAGTGGAATTAAATAAAATAGTACAACTGTGGAGGACTGACATATATTTCTTTTCAACCTCCAAGTTTATTTGTATGTATAAGTACTTTGGATGGAGAATAAACAAATTAATAAATGCATCCAACTATAAAAAAAATCCTTTAACAGGTCCTTGTAGCGTTGTGGTGCAAATTTTTTGGTTTTTTTTCTGTCCTTTTAATTTTTTTAAGAAGCAAGGAAATAATGTAGAAAGACAAAGAAATATTGTCATTGATTGTAAAATAAGAGAAAAATTAAGACGCACAAAGCAGGATGGCAAAAATACAGCAATCATGCATATGGCATTCTGTAGATTGGCTGTTATTATTTATGGAATGTATTATTGATTCAGAAGAAAAATAATAATAATTCTGAAAATTTTAGCAGAATCTTAGGAACTGTGAAAAGTCTGTGGTTCTGTGAAATTTGAATCAATACAAGCAATTTTTGCTATTTAAATCTAAAAATAACTTGTCAAAACTCAGGAAGCACAACTACATTACATGAATAGCACAGAAATTGATTCCAAAATTTCAGTTACAGAGGAATTGATAGTGCAGATGTCACTAAGCTGAGTGGTGCACTTCATGTGCTTGAGAAAAGGGATGCCACTAGAACAACTTTGGGACATGCATGAGAAATGCACTCATGCACCCAAGAGAAAGCAAAGAGTATAATCTCCTGCCAGAATTTACTGTTCTGTACTTCTCATCATGCAGCCCCAGATGCAGTTAGTCATCTCTGCAACTGGTTCACATCCAGCTTGCTGCCCCAGAGCCTTTCTGTGCCTTGAGATTATTCCCAATTTTTCTGTCCTAACCCTTTATTAGAACAGAATGGTTCCAGTTGGAAATTACCTACACTGATCTATTCCAGCTGACCACTAGAGGGATGACAAAAAGTTAAAGTGCATTATTAAAGGCATTATCCAAAGGCTTCTTAAACACAATTAGATGTGGAACATCAACCACCTCTTTTAGGAAGAATGTTCCAGTTTTTGGCTATTGTTTCAGTACAGAAATGTTACCTAATATTGCCTCAACCTTCTGTGTTGCAGCTTTGATCCATTCTCACATATTCTGCACTGGATCCCGGTGAGAAGAGATCAGCACCTCCCTTATCACTTCACCTCTGGAATCTAAGGAAAACAATGAGGTCACCTCTCAGTTTCTAGCTTCTACCCCAAGGACAGAGCTTTGTACTTGGCCTTTTTGAGTTTCATGAGATTCCCACTGGCCTGTTCCTCTAGCCTGTTAAAGTCACTTTGAATGGCTTCCCTTTGCTCCAGAATAACTGCTGCATGCCTCACACTTTGGTGCCATCGATGAACTTGATGACAGTTCAGTGTCACCTCCTCCAGATCACTGGTGAGGACATTAAACAGGGCATGTCCCAGTACAGACCACTGCAGTTCTCTTCTTGATACCAGCCTCCAGGCAGAGCATGACCCATTACTCACAACAGGTTTTTACCAGACAAGCTGTCTGCCTATTCAGACTGTAACGTATCAACTTAAATATAAGAAACGGGAAAAAGGCTCACTAAGGTCAAGATAAAATAGCATTCTCTACTCTCCCTCTATAAACTGAATACTTTTGTGCCAGAGGGTAATAAGGCTGGATTTTTATATTCTCCTACAAGCTTGTGCTATGCAAATCCAAAGCAAAGTAATCAAGAGTTGTTTTCAAAATATATTTCAGATTCATAATGTTTCATTAAAAAATGTGTAGAATTGGAACTTGCTAATTGCATCTTGAAAGGCATATATAATAAAATGAAAGTCTGGCTACACTTAGCAGAGCAGTGCAGAAGAAAAAAAATTAATTCATAGTAATACAAGGCTCATTGCTAACTTTTTTTTGCAAATGACTAAGGACGCAAATCCAATTAGCCATCAAGGTTGCCTCCACACAAAATATACTGTGCTCATTTATTTTGACAAGTGAGTTTTTACTTTAATTACTTACAATATAATTGTAAATTGTGCTAATAAATCAGGGATGTGTATGCTACTAAAGCAAAACTTCAAAGTAGTATGAGGTCTGACTGCAGCATTCTTCTATTAAATCTTCTCTGCAAAAAGCAATAAACAACTGGATTACAGATACGTGAAATGGGACTTCACAGCTACTCCAGAGAAGAAAGGTCACACTCAGAAGTTTTGTATGATTTCAAAGTGTGGGAAACAAATGACAATATGTAGAATGTGTACTAAGAAAGCAAAAGGGTAAAGAGACAGTGGGAACCGCCTGATAGATCCTGGGGTGGTGGAAGAACCACAGCCTTTGTGACGGGAGCACACCTGCTACCCTTCCCTATTGTAACCCCAAAAGAAGCGGATGGGGCAGGGCATTGACATTTTTTCACATGACATAGTTCATTGCTCCAACTAGATCACCTCTCTCCCTACCTGGATTTCCTTTATGGAAAACAGAATCCACCAGAGGTCAAATCTCGCCTAAAATATTTACCTGGACCCCGCTTTGCCATAGTGATGCTGTTTGGGTTTTACCTTTTTCCTTCATATGTTCTCTGTATTCTTCACACATATATTTGTAACTCTACCACATATTGTATTCACAGTACTTTTCCATGGACTTTCCCTAAGCAGAAAGACAAATTCCAGAGCTCCAAGCCCTGGCAGGTACAAAGTTCTGCGCTATCTTGGTTCTTCCAGGGAACCAAGGCCGAGAGCATCCCTTCAAGATACATCTCATGGACAAAGTACAGCTAATGCTGAAGAGGGGATCCAGAGAAGGGGCTTGACTTTCAGGAGGGGGGAATTGCTTCATCACTTGTACTCCTAATTAGTGCTTTTTATCAATTATGCTAATTTCCTAAAATCTATAAATGTGTACTCCTCCCTGTTGGCGTGGACTTTTGTAGACATTTTTTCATAACATCCACTGAGGGCCATCATCCTCTTTTATATTACCTCTTTACTAAAATTATATTGAGCTTCATTTCCAGGTTGGGCAAAAGGCAACAATAGAACTAATTCCAGGCACTGGGAAATGGTTCAAAGAAGACCACTAAACATGTGGCTTCAGTCCATCCCTCCTTTCACAACCCTCCAGGTCCTAGACACATTTTAAGTAGTAGTTTCATAGAATCATAAAATCATGGAATGATAGGGGATGACAATGGACCATAGAGATCATCTATTCACAACCCACTTTGCCATAGGGAGAGAGACCTCCCACCAGACCAGATTGCTCAAGACATTAATCCCACCCTGGCTTTGACCAATTCCAGGCTTGGGGCATCTGAAACCTCTTTGGGCAATCTGGTCCAGTGTTTCACCACCCGTACAGTAAAGAATTTCTTCCTGATGTCTAATCTAAACCTATATTCATTCAGTTTGAAATCCCCCTTTTTTGTCACCTCATGCTCTTTTAAAAACTCCCCCTCCAAACATCTTGTCGGCTGTATTAGGTACTGGAGGGCTGCTATAAGGTCACTTTAAAGCCTTTGTTGCTCTAGTCTGAGTAACACCCAACTCTCTCAGACTTTCCCATAGGAGAGGTGCTCCAGCCCTATGATCAACTTATTGACTCTCCTGTGAGCTCATTCTAAGAATTTCACATCTATCTTGAGCTGGGGTCCTCAGAACTGGACACGATGCTCCAAGTAGGGTCTTACAAAACCAGATTAGAGAGGGAGAATCATCTCCCTTGACCTGTTGGTCATGCCTTTTGATGCAGCCTAGGATGTGATTGGCTCTCTGGGCTGCATGCGCACATTGTTGAGTCATGTTCAGGTTCTCATCCATGAATGCCTTCAAGTCATTCTCCCTAAGGCTGTTCTCAATCCATACTCTGCCCAGTCTGTATTTGTGTTTGGGATTGCCTGAACTCAATTGCAGTACCTTGCACTTGGCCTTGTTAAAATTCATCAGTTTCATACAGGTCCATCACTCAAGGCAGTAAAGTTCAAGATCCCTCTGGAACTTTTTTAGTTCAGTTAACAAATGTTATTTTTTTATTAGATCATTTCAATTGAGTTAGGTGAATTAATATAGCTATCACAGTCATGCTAAAGGAAAAAGAGATCAGCCCATGAGCTTTTGGCCCATGATCCTCACAAAAATACAATTCATACCCAGAAGAAATAATTTCAGAGGTCTTCCCTCTTCTCATTCCATAAGTAACAGTTAATTAGTAACCATGACGTGAGCTGCTAATAAACTGGATGCTTCTTCTCATTTTGTTCTTGCTCACAATTTATCTCATCTCAGTCTAAAATATAACAGAGCAGCAGAACTGCAAAGGGACATTCTGTGAATGGCAGACACTTCTCAATAAAGTTAAATTCTGGCAAAAAATGACCACCCAGTACTGGGAAGAAAGCGGATACAGAGAAGCCTCAGTGGAGTCCTTAGCATTTAATTAAGGCGGTCAAAGGGAAATGACACTGAAAAGCACACACTTGCTGATGCATCTTAGAAAACATTGAATAATGACAATAATTTCATTTACAAAGAGGAGTTGCTTCTGAGCAAAGTAAATGGTATGCAGAAAAAAAAAAAAAGCCAGTAGAAGGAAAAGGGGGTTGCTTCAGTGGTAGTTGCAACAACTAAGCATGGATTTTCTGCTGCAAATAGAGCGACAGTGAAAATAGTATCAGTAAATGTAAAACTAAGTAGTCTTGCCTGTGGAAACTTGTTGCCTTAAAGGAACAGATGGAATAAGTGAATAAGCCCTGGATGAGAATTTATCTTCCCTGCACTAGGCTTCTCTGAACTTTTCACAAAGTCCAACATAGGAGCTGGCAAGTATGTGTTTACCACTATGAAAATGAGACTAACACTCCTGATATCTACAGTAGAAATTAAGTGGTAGCTTAACCCCTAATTCTGTTTTGAACTAACTGTTTCCATGGAAAACTTGGCAGGACTCAGTCTAGTTGCAAGCATCATTTATGTAACAAAATGCAGCTTCTAATTCAACCTCAAATACTAACTGATTGAGCTCTCTACAAGACCAAGGCTCCATAGTTGATTGCTGCAAATCCAGACATCAACATGTAATCATGACATACCTGGCAACAATGTATGAATATTTTGTAATATTTGTGTTATCTTAGCACCATTAATGACCACAGACATTAAGCTAGCAGCGGACAAAAGATATTCAAGTATATGTGCAAGTAAAATCTCATTAAGGAAAGAAATCTTGAGGAACAGGTAATGATCCCCAAAATAATATACCAAGGTGAGATGATTTCCTTCTTTTTGGGGGAAGGGACAGAAGCATTGGGACTGAGATAGGAAAGAATGGTAATAAAGGATACATCCTAACTTCTGTTCCAGATTTCCTGTCAAAGAGCACAATCATCTTGGTCTTGATGACTAAGAATGATCATGAATCACAGCCATCAGTGTAAACAAAAAAAATTACTTCCATGGTTCTGTATATTTATGGCTAGCTTAGGACAAATTTTCTAAGTAATGACTGTTCTGTCTATATGTAGATAACACTTGTTAGTGATTAAGTAGCAAATCATACTATGTATTGTTAATTATGTTAGTCCAGGTAAAGATTGCTTTCAAGTTTGAAATAGCTTGATTTATCAACCCTTTAATCACTGCCTTCAGAACAATCTTCAATTCACTAACTGATGTATAAATCTATAAACTGAGCTGCAACAAACTCTATTGGCCTTTATTTTTACTTTAACAATGTGCTCTAATGGTCAATGGGGGAAAATTTATGGTTACTATGCAACCTCTGCTAAGTCAGCACATAGCAATGAGGTTTCTGATCCATTCATCATCAGCACACCTGCTTGTCTCACAAATAGTCAAAAACAGCTTGCATGATTATAACTAGTAAGCTATTCAATGTCATACTAAAATTTTGATTGTTTAGAACATTATGAATTTTAAGAGCAATTAATAATCTCATGTGGATCTATATTTTCAGACTGAATGCATGAACCTTGTAAAGAGTGTATTTTAGCAAGGGTATCCTCACTTTGGCTGAGATATATGTAATTTTCTTCTTAGTTACTGGTACAGTGCTGTGATTTGGATTTTGGATAAGAATAATATTGATAATGCAGTGATGCTTTGTTGCCCCTGAGTAGTGCTTACTGTAAGTTGAGGACCTTCCAGATTCCCGTGCTCTGCCAGTAAGCAGGTGCACAAGAAGCCATGAGGGAACACAGCCAGGAAAACCGAGGTGAACTGGCCTAAGGGAAATTCCATACTGTACAGCACCTTGGTCAGGATATAATCTGGGGGGAGTTGGCTGGGAGGCATTGATCAGCTGGTGGTGAGCCATTGTATTGTGCACATTTTTTTCCTCTTGGGATTTATTTATTTCTTCATTACTCCTACTCCTCCTAACATGATTACAATTACTGTTGCTATTATAATTATTATCGTTATTTTATTTTTCTTTAACACGTGGGTTTTACCTTTTCCTCATTCTTGTACCCATCCCACCAGAGAATGGAGAGTGAAAGAACACTCTGTTGAACTTAGTTGCTGCCTTTGGTTAAACCATGATAATTGGAGATGCAGGGAGATACAGGCGAACGCTGAGAGTCGATTCTTCTAGTTCTTCATCTACCAGGTGAATAGTGTAATACAGATGTCTCAATACTATTTTAACTTTCTGCTTGCAATCCTTACAAGTTGTAATCCAAGTCAGCATTTTATTAGGCTGTTGCGATGTTGAGAGGTTAACTGCAGTATATTATCTTCTTTAAAGAGTACCTGAGAAACAATTATTATCTTTCATTTAGGATGCATTTCAGAGTATCACTTCACTGCTTTGTCAAGGTTTAAACAGAACAAATATTTTAATAATGTGAATAGGTATAAAATAAATATTTTTAAAAATGTGAAGAACTGCTAAGGTTATACTCATTGAGACTTTTTAATATCTGCCGACCTGGAACCATAAGGCTCAAGACCAGGTTGGATGGGGCTTTGAACAACCTGGTCTGGTGAAAGGTGTCCCTGCTCATGGCACAGGGATGGAGCTAGATGACCTTTAATGTCCCTTCCAACCCAAGCTATTTTCAGATTCTCTGGCCTTTGTTGTTCAAACAAGATAACTAATCCCTCTCATCCTTGTAATGTTTTCTTGGAAAATACAAAGAAATATGAAATAAATTTGATATGATGGTATTACAAAAAAAGATTAGAATTTAATTGCTTCTATTTGTAGAAATATTAGATCACAAGTGCATATCTGTTAGAACATTATGTTCTTTCACCTGGAGCTGAAATGTATTTCATAGTTAGAAGTAGTGTTCAGAACATTTGATTTGTGCTTTTGGGAATTGTGTCATGAAAATGAAAATCATGACAGCAAAGATTCTAAATTTTTTACTGAACTTCATGAAGGAAATAAGAAGAGTTTCTTAAGATATGCCAATGTAAGAACTACTGCTTTGACTTTATAATACCTAAAAAAAGAACAAAAACACACCAAGGACCTCCTAAATTAAATTAATTTTAATGAAGATGATGTATGACAAGTCTTTCTCCTTGGAGTTTGTGTTTACTCTGCTATATTCTGACATCTCTTGATTGAGTTGGACCACTGACTGCCTTCTAGGGAATTATTGAATCAGAAGTATTTGCTGGCTAGAAGCCCTGCTTGACGTGCAGAACAGATAAACAGAACTTTGAAAGCAAGTAAGAGGTGAACTCTTGAAGATAACTGCCAACATTCTCTCTTTTCTGAGTGTATTGTGAAAGGCCAGACTGCCTGAACAACTTCGTAAAATTCAATGCCTTTACTGCACAGGTACTTCAAACTTTGAAAGTTAAAGGTTAGTTGTTTATGTCAGACAAAACTCACAGTGTTGTCAGACTATCTCAGACCTAGTTGCTCACACTAGTCACTTATTTTTGTGATGCTGGGATCCCAGGTTTGTGTGATGAAAAAAAAAAGCCAAAAGAGAAACCTAGTGTCTTGAAAATCTGCTGCTATCAAATCAGCAACTGCAGGTCACAGCCGATATAAAATGATTACTACAGGAATTAAATATTCATTTTCACTGAAGATATTCAAGGGCCATCTGGTTGCAACCCAGAGCAATGTGTCCATGATGGCCTTGCTTGAGCAGGGAATTTGGACCAAATGACCCACAGTGACCCTTCCAACCTGACCCATTCTGTGATTTTCCATTATTTTCAGATTCAATTACCCAATTACTCATTTTTTCTAATTTAAATTACTTTTATTTTTCTGAGTTTGTAAATTTGTTTGTGTATAGTTTTCCACTCCACTGATAAGAAGAAGTTTTTTTATAAAAAAAATAACAGTAAAAATTGTTGAGTCCAACTGGAACATTTTTCCCACAATTTTATACCCTGTGGCATCTTTCCCTCCTAATCCTCTTTAAGCTGGTCAAAGTCCCATCTTGCCTTGCTCTCTCCTCTTCTTATGTAAGCTTCTCACTTCAATTAAAAAATCAGTTCAGTCCCACTAATAAATGTTTAGTAAATGAGCCAACAATCCTTACAAACAGTCCTCTGTCTTCTACGGACACTGTGTAGCCTTGGACGTCTTGACACTGTCCAGACCATCAAAACTGAAATTGTATAAAGACTGCTGAGCACTTAGAACTAAATGGGGGCACTGAAAACAAAGGTAATTGTCAGTAGAAGCAAATTGTTTTTAAACCAGAATGAGACAAAAAATGGAAAAGTTAGCTGGGATTTCCTATAAAGTTATATAATTTTTAAAAAGAGGGTTTAATTTTATTTAAAGAATGTACAATGGCAAATTTAAAGGAAAAAATTATGAAGTCCCATGATGTTACTGTATCTGCTTGAGCTCCCATACCTGTTAGGTATTTATATCTATTACTCTAAAATGTTGGTTTCAAATGTTTTTTACAGTCACATATATCTATTTATATCACATTTGCAAACACTAGAGCCAAAAGGTGACCCGAAGAACTCATTTGGTGGAAAATTCATTAACAAACATAAAGAAAAACATTGTTTCTATTTTAAAAAATTGCATAAACTTTAGAGCTGGGAAGCATACTATGTCTGCTTTTTAACATGCATGAACTTTAAAACTGACATTGACATCTACTTGCCATTAAAAGAAAAAATGACTTTCAGTGTATGTTCTAAAAAAAGGCAAAGAGAGCAGTGGTCTTGGGAGAAAAAATCTTTACTAATACAAATGATAGTATTAAGTCTTAGAAGTTGCAACTCTAAGAAACAATTTTGAGGGAATTATCATATGCTAATGCATCATATTTTACCCCAGGGGCAGATATCCTACCTTTATTTTGAAACCTGTAAAAATAGAGTTCTTCTCCTTGTCTTTGTGCATGACCTAAAGTAATTATTTCTAACTGATGAACTCCTCACAGATCTGTGGGTTAAATGGAAATAGAAGCCAAGTGTCAATATAGTGTCCTTCTATACTTGTAGAAAAGTGTCCTTCGGGATCTTAGAGCACCAAGTGCTATATTAATAAAGAACTAAACTTAGTTGTTTCTTGGGGCTATAAACACTCTGCAATTCAAAGAGATGTCAGCAATGAGGGACCAGTTGTCACAAAATAGTAGACCAGTTCTCACAGTATTTGGCACCTGAATGACATGGCCAGTTTCATTCACATCTTTTTCTTGGAGATTTTTAAGCAACTTTCTTTTGCAGAAGAAAAGGTAAGACATTTAAGACCAACTGTGTTTATTTTTTCAGTTCCTTATCAAAGTATAGTATCTGCATTCTATAATCCTTTGGGCGTAGCTGACTGATTACTTTGAAACTAACTTTTAAAATACTAGGTTAATACTGACCTTTGAAAGAACATACATTTTGTTTTATATAAAATATGTTGGTGAAAAAGTACAAAAAAGGCTTATTAAATGACCAAAATTATTTATAATTAGTGAGATTTCATTTTTGTACTTATATACTGACAAGACCTCAATTTTTTGGTTTCTCTCAACTTGACTCCCAAGAACACTTCAGTGCACAAAACTTGAAAAACCCAAGAAATAGTAAAAAAATTAAAAAAAAAACAAAACAAAAAGGACCAAATAGAAAAGAGGAAAAAGAAGAGTTTACAACAGTAAGAATTATGATTTAACATTTGGAAAAAATGAAGACATAGGAAAGAAACAGAGAAGGAAAGTTGCTGTAAATAACATTTTTTGGGAAAGATTTCTTAAAAATAACAGCTGGAATAATATTCTAAATCTATCATTACTCCATTGGTAGTAACACAGCCAGTACAAATTTAAGGCCTCAGAAAACTCACTCAATGGGACTCTTAACATGGCTTACAGTTCATGTACTCTGAACTAGACACACAGGAGAAATACTTTCATGATACTTTCAAGAGATCAAAACAAAAAAAACTTTGGTGGCAACTTCAGAAAAAACAGAGAACCTTGTCAAACGTTTCAAGCAACATTTAGTCAACATAAAGAATTTCACAAAGCAAGAATTTGCCACATTTGATTTAGTAAACATCAAACCTGTCTGATTTAACGTTACTCAAAACTCTGAAAAGAAAGAATTAGAAGACAGAAAAGATGTAGCAAAGAATGAGTATAGCTACCACTCCTGGTTCCAGTGGTGTTCTACTGACAGAAATTCCATGAGGAGGTGGGATCAAGACATGCTCACTTCATGCTCTGGCTTAAGTACCCTTTGGCTTTCCTGGCCCCTGACTTTTGGCCATTTGCCCANGTCTTTTGGTCAGTTGCCCACTCAGGATCTGGGATAGGTGTTTCAGGGGCAGGTGTGGAGTGTTGTTTCAGGTGTTCCAGGGATTGGTGCCACTGCAGGGCTGGGGTACAGACCTGGGGGTGTGGGGTGTGCACAGTAGGGCATCCTCTCAGCAGAGCAAGGCATGCCCTTTCCCCCACAAATGCACCCAAAATGTTTTGAGCCAGCAATCTTTCAAGTCTCTCACAACAAGTAATAACAAATAAAAGGCTTATATGTATTAGGAAAAAAAAAAAAAATCAGAGCAGTGACTAATTTGGAGATGGCCTGCAAAAATAGAGCTAATAAGTGGATTAAAAAAAAAAGAAAAAGAGGGAAAGAGAAAATAAAGTCTACAGTGTGGCAGTACAATTAATAAAAAATCAAAATTAGACAAAGTGGATCTACTGAAGTAATTGACTACTTTCTGTAAAACAACATATCTGGCTGATAAATTTAGTAATGTAAATATAATGTATTTGCGTTGCTGTTACACATTCTACTACATATATTTAAGAGACATAATGCAAAATCAAATGGTAAATGCTTGGTAGATGGTAGACTTAAAACTGTATGTGGTGGGTTTATTTTTTGCTGTGAGATAGGATTAGGAGAAAAGCAAAGTAGGCTCAAACTGGAAAGGATGTAAAGAAAATTTTATTAATAGAACTAAAAGAAGAATAACAAGAATTAGAATAAAACCTTCAGTACACCTCTCCTCTGTCGCCCTGATTTTTCAGGTTTTTCCTAATGCACTTTCTAACTTGTTTCTTTCACAGAAGCTAGCCTTCTTTCTCACACTCAAAAGTGTCGTTAGCAGAAGTCTGTTTGATAAGACGAGGTTGTTGTTCATACTTTCTCTTGTGTGGAAAACAACTGATGGACAGTTGTCTTTACCAATGGGATAGGAGAGGTGTCAGCCTTCTTCTCCAATCCTTGGTCTGTGTGGAAATTCTATAAATGTGGAGTCAGATGTTTTAATAAATAGTTCTCAACTTTCTCAAGAGAGTGTGTCCGTGCGTGTCCTTGTGTCTCCCACAGCAACACTCCTCTCCCTAACCCTCCTCTCTCTCTCACTGACAACGCACAGAAAACAACACCCAGAATTCTCAGTCAGTTCTCTCCCTCTAGAATAGTCTTTGTTCAGTTCACTTAGGGAGGGAAGTATCTTTTGACATGCTATGGAGAACTCCCCATAAGGAAAAAAAAAAACCCAGTTTTCATGGCTTCAATTTCCACAAACAGCAGCTGCCCGAGAATCTGCATTCACGAAGTTCTTCCCATCTTTCACAGCTTTTCCTGCAGCTGTGTTTATGGGTCACTTCAACTTAGTGGGCTGCTATTTTAATCATGAGCCGTTCTAGTATAAAACAAAAAGTTCTTTTCATCTATTTGTGGGGACAGAGGTTTTCTTCTTTTCTTTCTGGGGAAAAAAATTTGTCTCATCTCTCTCTATTTAAGATTCTCATTGGATCCCAGCTCCTGCAACATTTGCTTACTTGAACACTGGTGCGTCTGCTCATCTCAGTGGTTAGAACACTACATCCCCCCAAAGCATTTCAATGAGTCACAGGGAAAAAAAACCAAAGTCTGATATATATCAAATATATCTTTACCATAGCCTTACAAAAGAATTTCAACCCAAGATCAAGGCATCTCCTCAGTTCCCTCTATCTAAAATTTAACTTCTTTACTGACCTCAGAGTATCATGTTGTTTTTTCACCTTTTCCTTTGCCTGATTCAGGAGAGAATGAGTGTTTGTGGGGTCATTTGTACTCAAGCTTTATCAATTGAAACAGTTTTTACTGAGTCTTGCTACGCTGAAAGGTTAATCTTCTTCAAGCTCTGCTTTGGGAACATGGCTCACCGTGCCTCTCTGTTGACCACACGGTCTCCTGGCAGTGTGTGAGCCGTGCCGGCCTGACTCTGCTGGGGTGTCATAAACAGGGAAAGCTGCTGCCAATGCTTTTGTCCTTCAGTCCATAGCAAAGCTGGCTCAAAGCAGCTGAGCAAACAAAGTTCATTGTGAACCATGCCGAGGTGGCCGTGGCTGTGCAGGGCCACCCTGGCCACTCCTAGTCTGGAATGGCAGAGGCCACATGGCCGGTCTTGGTCTCAGGGCCACACCCTCCCAAGGTGCTTCTGGTGCCAATACAGCCCCCGGCTGGCATGGCCCCACAGGCTCTGCTGGCAAGGAGCCCAGACCCTGCTCACAAGGGGCCCCAGCTGCCCCCAGAACAGGGCTCAGCTGCCCCTCACCACCCCTCTGGGGGCAGAAAATCTTGGCCAGGCCGGGGGAGGCCAGCCCAGGCCCAGCTATGTCGGCCGAGTGGGGCTGGCCCAGACCCAGCCGGCCACCTCCTCAAAGGCCAGAAGCCAAGAAAGCTATACTTGGGTTTTTTTGGTCTTAAAGTATGTCTTCACAAAGGCATATCTACCCTTTATAGTGGTCCACTCATTAGTCAATATTTAAAATTGGCTACTGATTAGTCCTCTATTACGTCCACAGGAAGCTAACAAGGCCCCAAACAGGGAACAATTCCATACCAAAAAATGAATCAATGCTAAACCAGGACACTGTGAAGTCTGAAAATACAGCTGCAAAAATAACATTGTGATTGAATTAATTACAATTTTTTTTTCTAATTAGGTTTTGGCCTCTTGGGGCTCATGATTTGTTTTTTCTTAAATTTCCAGACTCCAGAAAAAATATAATTAACAGGGCCATGGTAGATGATCCATTATTTTAACAAAAGCAAACAATTAAACCCATGAAAATAAATGGCTGATTTGATAAGAATTATTTTGAAGCAATCAAAGGAAATAATGCTTTCATGAAAGATGAATTTTAGTAGTATATTTCATATGGAGGGCTTTATATTCAATGAAATGACTTCTCTCTATGATATTGTCACCTTAAAATGGTTACACTGGAGAGCAGAATTCAGCTGTTTATTAGGGTTCATGTAGCTTCACAGTGCCACTTAAATCCCATGGTATCCCTTCTCTATTTCACCTATAACTTCAAAAAAGATGTCCATTTATTTTGTCTTATCTACCAATCAGACAATTATTTGTCATGGTTTCAAACAGCATTGCATATTTCTTCCCGGTTTCTTAAGGCAGTACTAATTGTATTGACTGGTTTTAAGTGGAGTATAATGGTTATTTAGACACCAGTACAATGCAATATAATGTAAAGCAAAAATATAAAGTAAAAATGCAAGAAAATGATAGTTATATGTTCTAATACTTTGTCTCAGGCTGAAAAAACATGGAATGACATGTAGTCCAGTTGAACTGCTGTTATTCAGAGTGTCATAATTAAGGATTGAAGATTTCCTCCTTATAAAAGAAAATCTACGTATTATTTCTTCTTTGAAAGAGAGAACATAAACAGAAAATAACCACTCTGGTAAACTAATGGGGTTATGTCTAATACACTTTCATGGGCCGGGGTTAATCAGAAGTGACTGTCAAAACTGAAGTTAACATCAGAAGGACAGAATCTTTAACAAACTTATGAATCCAGTGGCAAAACATTTTCACCCAACAAAAGGCTAAGCTAGATCATAATCACTGCTGACAAGTGTGAAATTCAAATTACACCTTTTTTGAAATGTTAGTTGTGAAGGCTTGAAATTGCATCCTTGTTTTGCAATCAGTTCAATGCTGTATAGGAAGAGTCTAATTCATCATACACTAGTCTCTTTTGCATAACTGCCCTTTTATAGACGGTTTTAAATTTATTCTTTTGCAACTTGAAACAGCATCTAGAAACAAAATTGAAAAAATAATGACTAATTTATAATAGGTTCTGATTTTTTTCTTTGCTTTTACATTTGCAAATTACAGTTGTACACAGATACCGATTTTGCCATCTGTCACTGTGCTAGAACACTTCAGTTTCCACTCAGTGGAGAAAAATATGGACCCTGGTTTAAATATATTTTGAAAATAAAATACTTATTCTTGCTTGGAAATTAGAAGTAGTTAAGTGGTTAATACACAGAATGGAGATCAGGGAGTTATGCACTCTGGAGTAGGTAAATTTCTTTTTGTTTGTTGTTTCAAATCATCCTTCTACCTGCCCGCCGAAAAAAAAGTAGGAGCAAATTTGAGTGTGTCTCACAGAGATACATCCAAGCAGATATGAATACACATGCACATACATATCAAATCTATATATTTATAAACATTTAATGTGTGCATGTATGATAAACATCTATGAACCTTGTGTGTGTCTATATATATATGTATACATATATAGCAACTGGATTTGAATGGAGTACAGCAGGGCTAAAACTGTAGGTGTAGTAGGAGGAATTACAGGCAACTTCACCCCTGACAAGTCACAGTTGTACTAATTACCAAAGAAGAGGAACAGCCGTGCCCTTAATGGGTTGCAGCTGTGACTAGTAAAGATAAGTGTAATAAAAGGGGTGGGTTGACTGGTCAAGGAGACCTTTTTGAGGAAGAGGGCCTGGAGGATATAGAGGATCCTTGAGGAAGAAGGAATGATCCAGGGAGACGCAAAGAAGAATGGAATGGGAATTACTGGTGACAAGAAATCTGCTGTGAGGTCAGTCTGAGTCTGATGGAATCAGAGCCTACAGCCAGAGTTGAGCTACTCTATGGCCTGCATTCAGAGTCTGCAAACTAATACTTGCAGTCATAGTGCAGCAGGAAATAACCAGCAGTCTGTTAGACCCTACAGTAGGAGATTGCTGTAATCAGAGTCAGGATGGTTAAGCTATGAAGAAGAATATACTGGACCCTTTTCACACTGCTAAATGGGAGTCTCTGTTTTGGCTCATTTCTACCCTTAACAAGAGGTCTGCTGCAACAGAAACACCTCACAAGAGATGGCATACAAGGACTCAGTACTGCTATAGTAAATAGATTCTAGTTCATATAATTTGAATAGTCTGTATAAGAGAGTTTTGACTATCTAAGCTTGTTTTTCCTGTTACTTACCCTTAGCATATCAGTCAATAACTAGGCATCGGTCATTTGTGATGCAATTCTCATTTTACTTTATGAAAAGTTTCATGGTCTGCTATCTCCTAACACTTTTTATTATTTAGAAGATGGGTTCTAATTCCTTGACTATCTTTGGATAGCTCTCATAGAGTTTCTCTTAACTGAACTGCAAGAACTATCACTGTTTCATTTACTCAGAAACAAACGAAACATTTGAACAAAATATTTGTTTAAGAAACTTAGTTCAAACTGAATATGCACTTGAAATTCCCTATTGTAAGTAATCATCTCTATGTTAGCAGTTGTCACAGAGTGTAAAATGAATGCACCTCTACATGATAGAGCTTAGTGCCAAAAAAAAATGACAAAGTATCTTTTCAAGGTGTCTTAAAAGGAAAAAGTATTATATAATTTTAAGTTAGCTAGGACCAAAAAAACATTAGGGTCTGTACAAATTAGAGTGGGTTGGATCTGTTATACGTGATTTTTTTTTTAAGCTTTTAAAAAGGAACTTGCCAGATTTTCACACAGTAATTGAAACACTGCTACAGATGCCAGAAAATTACTTTAAAAGGCTTTCAAACCTTGCAAAACCTTGTGTTCTTTTTTCAGTAACATTAATGAGAAAACTTATTAATTTGGATCTCTTTTTAAACTCTGGCTTTCTGGTTTGCTTTCTGATTTCTTTCCGCTTAGGAAACAGTTACTTTTTAACTGAGTTGATTGATTTGATGTAATTATTTTTTTTTTCAGTGAGAAAACAAAAAAATGTTCAGAAATACATTATTTTTTCTTCCTCATTATTTTTTTATCTAGAAACTGCTTTTATCCTCACATCTGTAATGGTTAACTTACTTTGCTGGAAATGTATAAGCTTCAATGTCTTAAGGAAAAGCACACGTTGCAAAGATTGTTGAGACTGAGAAACAGTACTTGGATATCAGAAATTAACATCAAGCTAAAACTTCACTGATAAAGGTTCTCAATCTCTCTGAGGGTATTTGTCATAAGACAGTGTTAGAAATCATCTCACAGCCAGCAGGCACAGATTGATATTTTTCAGGTTGAAAAATTCTTACCAAGTGCTTTCACCCATGCTTTGTATGTGTTGTTTAAACCCAGCAAGCACTACAAAAAGTACATTTGTACTCACAAGTAAATGTAGTGGGTTGACCTTTGCCAGCTAGATATCTACCCAGATTGTCCCACTCCCCTTCTCAATTGTACAGAGGAAGAAAACAAGATAAAAAAGCTGCTAATTTCAGATAAAGATATTGAGGTTGCATACCAAGTGCTGACACAGGAAAACAGACTTGACTTTGGAAAAATGAATTTAATTTATTGCCAACAAATAAACATTTCAGTAGAGAGAGAAAAGAAAAAAGCTCTGGATACTCTCTTCACATCCTGCAATCCCATTTATCCCCAGGCTCAGGCTGACTCCTTTATACCAAACTCATCTGCCCGTCCTGTGGGAATGAAGGTTCATGGTCAGCAAAATTTTCTGCCACTCCTTTCTCCTTGCACCTTTTCCCAGTTCTAGTGCAGGTTCCTCCCCATATTCTATAGTCCTTCAGCAGATGGATGTTCCGTGATGCCACCTCCCCCAGTTGCATTTTTATCTTGACCCACAAGACCTTTCATCTTATTTTCTCTCTTTCTTGTTGAGGAAGATTGAGAGAGCATCAGGATGCCTATCTGCCAGCCAGTCAAGGTCAAACTATTACTGAAGACAATATTTTGTAATTCATTATGTTAACATAAATTTAGTTTTCAACAAGTCATTCACAAAATTGAAACAATTTATAGTGGAGCCACAAAATACGCTGATTTGTGAGGGACCCACAAAGATTATTGAAGTCCAACTCCTGGCCTTGCATAGGACATCCTCAAGGGTCAAAACATGCCTGAAAATAAAATGTATGTGTAAAATAGATGTCCTTAGACACAGCTGTTTTTACAATGAAAATTAATGATAAAGCAAGCAAATAATGTTCACTAGTTATTGTCCTGCATGAAGGTTAATTTCTGGAAACTCAATCTCATTAGCTACTGCTAATCAACACTATGGCAAACAAATTTTATTTCCTCTGGATTATGGACTGTAAAACCTCAAATGATTGGGACAGTTAAGCATCATATTTTTCTATGTAAACTGGTAGTATCCAAAGGTCTTGACTTACAAACCTAAATAATCTATGCAATGTGAAGTCTTGGCTTCTTCATTTTGAGTGTCTGGATCTACTTCAAGTTCAAACCATTATACTGATAAGACAAAGGAGTAATTTAATTAGATGCAATAGCTGAATATCCAAAATATTTTTTAAAGGTTCTGGTTTAATATTTGCATTCATTTTGTCAGCAAGTTCCATATTTTGCTATCTTCAAACTTTGCAGTCAGGTAACTAGTTTTTTGTTCAGTTTAGAATACAGGGAAACATTAAAAATACTTGAAACTGCACAATATTAATTTATTAAAAAAAATATTGTGATCAAATTAGACTGTAGATCAACTTGCAAATCAGATAAATTATTTTTAAAATAAAAGCAATTAGCACAGTATATCCAACACACACAACTAAATACAAGCAACCAAATGCTTTGTTCAGTAGGTACCCAAACATAGGTGCATAATTCCTGAAAATGATCAACTAGTAATTTAAAAAGGCTCAAGAATTATCTGTGTAGTGAATATAGTGATGTAGACATAACTGAAGACTTTCACAGATAATCTGTCTTGCATCAAGCAACTCAACACCGGCAAAGTGTCAGGTCTCGCACTTGGATCACAACCCCATGCAGAGTTACAGTCTTGAGGGCGAGTGTCTGGAAAGCTGTAGAGAGGAAAAAGGACCTGGCAGTGTTGATTGACAGCCAGCTAACCTGAGCCAGTCCCCGTGCCCAGGTGGCCAAGAAGGCAAATGGCATCCTGGCCCACATCAGGAATAGTGTGGCTAGCAGGACCAGGGCAATGATTGTCCCTCTGTACTCAGCACCGTTGAGGCTTCTCTTCAATCCTGTGTACAGTTCAGGCTCCCCCAAATTAGGGAGGGCTTTGAGATACTGGAGCCTATCTGCAGAAGGATGATGAAGCTGTTGAAGGGTCTGGGGCCCAGGTCTTTTAAGAAGCAGCTGAGGGACCTGGAAGTGTTTAATCTGGAGTAAAGGAAGTTCAAGAGAGACATTATCACTCTCTACAATGCCCTGAAAGGAGCTTGCAGTGATATAGGGGTTCAAGTTGTGCCAGGGAATGCTTATATTAGATATTTGGAGAAAAAAATTACGGAAGGAGTTCTAAAGAATTGGAACAGATTGCCCAGGTTGGAGTTAACATTCTTGGAAGTGTTCAAAAACATATGGATATGGCTTTTGAGGACATGGATTAGTGGTGAACATGGTGGTGGTACTAGTTTAATTAATGGTTGAACTAGATCTTAAAGGTCTTTTCCAACTTTAATCATTCTATGATTGCACTATAGTTACAGGTTAGATTGAAGCACTGACCCGGTCACTTTAAGATACCTTTACTAATAAAAAAGAAAAAAATATAGTATAAGGTTTTTTTATCTGACTAATATTAGATGTTTATTTTAGCATCATATGAATTGCATTCTGTGACTGCTTTATTTAAAAAAGAAACTTGGGAATTTCATGTCTTGACATTTGTGTCTGAATGAGTCCTAATCAAAGCAACTGATCCATCTGGGGAAAAAGAAAAGAAAGTTTTATAGTTTTATTCATAAAAAAAAGTTACAAAAACATTATCAGACAAACATTATTGAAATTCCTAGCATCGTAGATTTTTTAATTCACAGCATGGATTTTTTTGGTTAGCATACACAAACTGTATGAAAACTATGTTGTGTCATCCCTACAGTTATTTGACTATTTAAAATTCAGATGGAAAAAGCAGTAACACCTATATTGCTTAAATACCAAAGTGAGAATATGTTTAAAAAAAGTCAGTCACAGTTATCTTAAGCACTTAACCATGATCAAGAATTGTGTTAAAGTCATTGAAACAGCACAGGGTGTCAGTTTTCTCTGAGAGGTGTAGAGAAAACATGAAATGCAGCTGGTTTTAATGCATTCCTTTTATTCTTCATATTTTGGTTTTAAATATTAGTTTCATCTGTGCTCCTCTGTCTTACTACATAGTCTTCATTTTTAAGTGTAGTTTTTTGTTAAATATATATTAATGATCATAAATCTTCACTAGTCAGACATTTATTTTTGCCTTATTTTATTCTTTTTTTCTGTTTGGTTCATCATGTCTGCCTTTAAGGACATGCATTGTGATTTGAGACCACTTAATTTCTAACTTTTTTTTGTCTTGGATTTCATCACTTTAAGCTTCCTTTAGCATCTGAGGACCTATTATTAGTTTTAGATGGCTTCTCTTTCTTTATATCCAAAAAAGTGTTATATTGGAGTTATTATATATATTAGTAGATAGGTTGTAAATTTTGCTATACCATTAACACAAATTTTTATCATATAAAGAAAGAAAAAAAACAAGCTGATGAGAGTGAAGATGTATTTCTTGTCATTGTTATTTATATCCAAAAATAAATAAAAATATAGTTTTTTATCTTGATCATAGGAGAAATAATATATATTCACAAAACACCAATGTTGTAATTAAGTTTATTCTAACTAGGCTTATAGTGACACTAAAAACTTAAATTGCATGACACAGATTTATGTAGACTGTGTATAAAGTGCTTTTTACATACTCTTATGTGAAGTGCAAGAATAAGTACTACTTGACTGTCATATGATAGCTACTCAAATTTTGAGTTTTTAAGACTTTAATTGTGAAGTTCAGAAAATATTCATAATGACATAATAAAAAGAAGAGACTACTCATTCATGGAGCTCCCTTCCTGTTAGAGAATCAGCTCCTGGGCAAGCTGGTAAAAAAAACAGGATTTTTAGCACCTATATTTATGTCCTCTGAGTTATATTAAAATCTTAATACCTACCTTTTTTATAAATATGTCCCCCTGACAAGGCCATCCAAAGTTAAGCAGTAGTCTAACTTCATTTCAAACATTTAGAAAAATATGTAAATTTTATATTAAGTAAGATGTTTTAAATGTTTTTCAAGTTATGCTGTATAGGCAATGACAATCTTTCCCCCTAGAAACCAGATTCACATTCTTTACAGCCTAAGTTTTGACACACTAGTAAAATATCACAACCTATCTAAGATCATAGACATCCATTTTCCAGTCAAGATAATTAGGGTTGTCAAATATTCTGCTGCCAAGGGACTCAAGTCTAAAGGATTATTTGTGTCTGCGATTCAGTCTTTCATCTTAAGCTGTCAATATAAAGAACTCATCAATGTCAGTGTCAGAATCTAGAACCAGTATTTGTAGCAAGGCAAACACCTGTAGTTTAATATATTTGTGTTTATAGACTGTCAACTTTTTCACAGTCTTGCAATTTTGAGATTGCTTTTAAGGTAACACTGAAAATGAAAAGACGATCTGAATATATATTATACTCAAAAGAAAATTTTTATTCTGTACCTTGTAATTATCTTTCAGAGATTTCAGATATCTGAAGTGTCTCTTTGCTATTAAATTAATTCACTGGAAAAAAAAAACAAAAACAAAAAGCAAAAATCTGTCTTTGAGTTAAGTCTTTTGATGTAACAATAAAACTGAAGAATGCAGTAGAAAGTTTATTCAGATAAAATTATATGTAAGCAAGTGACAGCATGTTGCTGCAAAGTCATGGAAATTTGAGGCAAATTCCTCAGAAAGAACTCAGAAATTTGCGGTAAATTCCTCAGAAAGAAGAGTGTTATCAGCTTTGGTCAACCTAGCATTCATATTTGCTACGTTTGAGGATACAAGAAGGATTTTGTGAAATCTGTTATAAACCACTACTCTGTAAAACAAGCTATAATTTGATCCACCTGTACTGAAATTTAAGAAAAATCTAAAGAAATTTATTTGTACTATTTGATTTGGAATAATCAGTTGGAAAAATGATAATAGTTCCACAAAGTCCTCTAGGTAATAGAAGGACTTCCTGAAGCCTTGCTTATGTATGCCATGAATTGGAGTACTCCTTTGCTTCTCTGTCAATTTTTTATTTGATGTTTGGTCAAAAATGAAATAATGGGAAAATATATAGAGATATTTAGAACACATCAGATCCTTTCCTAACTAGTCTCATCTAGTAAAGAAACTACTTTGTGAAACACTGTGCTCTCTTTTTGTCTCTTCCCATTTGAATGTCATATTTTAATACTTTCTCCTTTCCCCAACTCCATGTGAGAACAACATAATACAGAAACAAAACTAAAATTTTCATTTATTATCCCAGACAACCTTGTTCAGAGAAGCTGAAGAGTACGGCACTGAGTGACCTTGCCTGTATTTTCATGTAGTTTAGCATATCTAGAGTTAAACTAGAGTAGTTAGTTGCTTGCAGGAATCTTTGCTTACAAATACAGACTACAGGCATGTTCAATGCACTAATTTCTTTCGCTTTCATGGACATTGATACTCTCAGTTAGACTGGCAGCCCATTCTCTGCTCCATGCAGAGGAAATGGCCCGAATGTGCAAGGGAAATGGATTGCCAATGTGCTTCAATTTGCAGCATTGAATGCCTGCTGGCAAAGACAGCTCAAGAGATGTTAAAAGGCACAGGAATGCTCACTTGGGGGGATGAGAAGGTATAAACTGGTGACATATTCCTAGTAGTGTCTATAAAAAATAATCTGTTAAACAGATAAACAGACTATATCTTTGGAAAACATGGACAGAGTTTTTGCTCACAGTCTCTTTTAACTGTTTACAAATTTATGAAAAAAAGAGAAATAATTCTCCTTTCTAATTCCCTGCTGCTGAAGTTAAACATTCACATAAGTCTGCACAGAATGCCTCAAATGATTTTTTTATAGCAAAGGTGAAGAATTAAATAGATTTTTAGGTCAAAAGTGAAGGATTTTCTAGTGATTAAGGAACTTAATCTAATATTTAGCAAAATTGGATTTGACTCTCAACTCTGCTGTAAACTCCTTATATTACACAGGCACTTAAGGCTAATTTTTCAAAGCTAATTTGGCACGTAAAGACACATATATATTAGTGGGATTTTCATAAATGTCTGATATATTTTCACCACCAGCTTACTTGCTGTTTTAGATAACAAACTACCTAAAGCTCTGAGCCCTAACCATCTCCTTCCTGCCGTGATCTCAGTTCAGCGGCCTGTGAGGGTGTAAAATAAAACATAGATGTTTAACAAAGAGGTAGGGGAAGAAATGCATTCAGAATTTAAAAGTGGTCAATAGACAGTACTGACAGCTGTATGTGTTACCTAGCATCACTGATTTTAGTCATAAACCACCTCAAAAGGTTACATGCAGAACTTACAGTTTCCATCTGCAACCACAAAATGTCATCACTCAGAAGGAAGCCTGAGCAATGTAATGGACTGTCTGATACCAACATGCTGTTGGTATCAGATAAGGGACTGTTGTTTTTCCTCTGCCTTTTCTTCCTGGAGTTTCTGATACTTTTATTGTGCACATTACTAACTAAAAGAATTAATTTTAGTGAAGAAAATATGCCTCCAGTGAACAAGGGCAGGAAGTATTTGTACCAGCCTCCCAAATATGGTGAGGGAATCTGTAAGTACCTTGAGAGGTGACATCACCTGCTATGCTCACTCCTTTTTTACTTATTCTATCTATTTTTTTATTATAGCTACAGCAAGTAGCCTTTTTCTCATCCCATTAAAAAAATACCAAACTAAACCAAACCCCAAATAGAATGTGATCACTGTACTTAGGACTAAGTATGGTCATGTTTTGTCCTTGTTTTTTTTTTTTTCATTATAGTGTTTCTGGGGCCTGTGGCAAAGTAGAAATTTAAGAGGAGTGTTTCCAGTAGTCAGATTGAGACTTATTGAATAATATATATGAAGACAATGGGGAAGATATATATGGGCATATGCACATGTATATAGAACAGTATACTATAAGCTATGTATTCTAAATCTCTGTGCAATGTTTGGTCATGTGAGACCCCAAATTTTCTGGAGTTTAAAAAGATTCAAAATTAAATTGATTCTAACTATTTAATATTTAATAAAATAATTTTATATAGTATACAATATATT
>VZTB01014671.1:30109-42712 GCA_013397245.1 Thryothorus ludovicianus | reverse complement strand
ATAGTGCATCTAATTTTCCTTCAGTAATGACAAAATAACAAAGCATCCATCACTAATTGAATGAGAAAAGATAACAGTGGATAAGAATGATGTGGTCTTTACACAGCTAAGAGGCACACTGTGCTTTCCATTTTTAAGCAAGATTCCCCACTGACTTTGGAGACAAAAGTTCCTAGATATAAACACTGTAATAAACCTGTGGGAGANCAAAACAACCCAATAAAAAACAGATAGAAGAAAATCTGCTCCCCTACTCTGCTAAACTACACAGCTACATTAGCAAGCTGATGTGGCAAGTCTAGATGGATATTTTTTCATTTATTTTATTAATGGAATATCTTCTTCTGTGACAGGTGCAAAGTATAAGATTTAAATAATTGATAACACTTTTTCTCTAAATGTTCTTCAAGATATTATACTGTGTCAAAAGGTTATATTCATGTCCAACATTTAATATGCTAAATGATGTCACTATGGACTTTTTTCAGTTTTGCATTCCTCCCCAGAGTGTGATGTTTCTGATTAATAGCTTCTTCAGAATTTCAATAATATACATGTACACGTATTTTAAAATTGCACATAGAGTAACTTCTTAAGTGTGTTCTGAACCAAATTCAGTAATACTGTGACACGGTTTATGAATGTTTGATTCTTTTGACAGACTGATTTCAGTCATGCAGACTGATGCAACACAAGCTCCCAGAGAGTCTCCACGTTAAATGCTTGGCCTCCAGAATGGCATGGATTATCGAACTGTATATGTGCCATAAAATGCCTGCAAATCCTTTGAGGATGTCTCAGAAGCCCTCAGTATGTCAAATAACACTGAATATTTGGTTGGCATAATTAAACTGAGCCCAGAGTATCTGTTCCCAGTGAAAGATTTTGTAGATATTTTATGTTTGACAGTAAATCCACATCTGGGTACAAACTTAAGTAGGTCACTTTACTGACTTAGCCATGTCTTGTTCTGTGTTCAACTCACTTTATATCATTCATATAAAAGTTACAGGCCTGTTACTCTCTGACTGCCAAGCTTTGTAGTCTCTCTATTGTTAATGGAAAAAATAGACACATCTTCACTAATTTAGACATGTTAATTTAGATTGAATAAATTGCATTGTGAAGGTACCTACAGTCCCTAACAAATGAAAAATACTACATAGATTCAAAAGCTAGCTCACGACTACCTTTCAGGTAAATGAAGCTCAATGATATTAATTGAACCACCAATGCATGAAACAGAAGCTTTAAAAAATAATGGTAATAAGCATGGGAAAGGATATGGAGGACCAGAATAATATTTCTTCTTTTAACATGCTGTAAATCTTCCTAAAGGTCTGATTTTTGGACATCTGCTCACATACAGATATATCCAAATTTACATTAGAATTGCAACAATAAATTATCCAATCAATAGAAAAAGAAATAGTCTTCTGCTCTGAAAATTTGTTATTTTTGGTGCAGAGGGGTTTCACAGAATGACAGAATCATTGGAGTTGACAGGAAACTGTGGAAATTGTCTAGTCCAACCCATCTGCTGCAAGCATATTGAGCCAAAGTAAGCTGCCCCAGGCTGTGTCAAGTTAGGGACTGAGTATCCAGTGGAATGGAGACTCCATCTCAACCTCTCTCAGTCAACATGCTCCAGCACATAGTGACCCTCAGGGTAAAAATATAATTTTCTCACATTTAAGTGGTATTTCCTACATTTCATTTTGTTCCCATTTACTCTTGTCTCATAACTGGATGCTACAGAGAAGGGGCTGACTCTGTTTTCTTTACTCTCACCCCAGGTATTTAAACACAGTGCTAAGTGATATTAAACTCCCCCAGTTTCTCCTCACATGACAGTTGCTCCTAGACCTAAATCATGTTCTTGACCCTTTGCTGGACTCGCTGTGGTATATCCAGGTCTTCCTTGTACTGGGGAGCCAAGGCCTGCACTCAGCAGTTCACATGTGGCCTCAACAGTGTGGGGTAGAAGAGAAAGGTCATCTTCCTTCACCCACTGATGATGTTTTTACTGGTGCAGCCCAGAATACTGTTGGCCACCTTTGCTGCAACTATGGAGTGATCTACCTGTAACAGTGGGCGAAATCACTCACAGTATTTTGCTTTGCATACAGAGTAAAATTATGAGTTATAGAGTTTTGGTTTTGATGGTTTATTTATTTTACTGAAGTAGGTTTTATCAAAAAAATAAATAATTTGTTTAAAAAAGAAAATTTTAAATTGTCAATTAGGAGAAATTATCCATTATATTAGCAATTAATTTAAAAAATAGCTGTTAGTAATGCTTTACAGAAAACAATGTAATTAAAAAAGACAATACAAACAATCTATTATATCTTTGATTTAACTCAGGATATAAATTAGTAGTTCAAGCAATTTGCTTCACTTGCACACATTATTGGTTCATTAGCACCAATATCCTCTCTTTAGCAATGTTGCTGAATGATGATTCACAAAAACACTTCACCCAACTTTCCTAATTTATGTAGGCAGCTGTACTATGCTTTTTGTGAACAGAAAACCACTTTATGCTATATATAGAGATGAATTAATGTCTTACCATACCATGTTTTATCCTCATCTTTTAGAGCACATCATCACAAATTCCAGTAGTTCATAAAATTAATCAAAAACATCATGCAGTAAGCTGCAGCCCCAAATCCATATTTTCTGAAATATATATTAAAATATGTGAAGCAGATTAAAAAAGAACAGGAAGCAAAAATGAATGTTAATAAATAGGTTTTATTGTAAAAGATTCTGGGAATATCCTTTATTTTACTGTGGATTAGAAGGATTAGGGGAGAGTTGAGTGTCGTAACTAGTTAGAAGAGGATGCTTTTTATATCCTCTAGATGACATGAAAATTAAAGTCTTTATGTTTAGATAGTGGAAAAATTTCTACCTCTTTTAACAAGGAAAGCCAAAAGTCAAAAAACATTTCATAATATGCACTTATTACTCGATATGAATAGAATAAAGATCCATTAGCATTATTAACAGATAATTAAAATTTAACCACTAGTAAAGGAAGTAATGTAATAGCAGAGGAGGATTCTGTTGTCTATAATAAGTAAAAACAAGCAAACAAAAAAAGTCAAACAAAATCCCACAGAATACAGGACTAAAACAGACTTCAGAAATTTTTTTTTTCTTAAGAAATCTTAGTTCTTAGAAAATCTTGGAAATCTTAAGAAATTTTAGTTCTTAAATGCTGAATGATCTTCCACTGAAACTGAGAGAAATCAAAATCTCCCTGTGGAAAAGTAAATTTGACTCCAGCCACAGCTGCGGTTCATTCACTACACAGAGGAATACGCATACCTAGAATAAAAGATCATGCGATTATTTTCTTACAACTGAACTGTTAACATTACAGGCACTGGTACTGAGCTTACCTCATAAAACAGTATTTTACATTTTTATTACATCAGCCAATTTTCCATGTAAAGTCTTGTATTCTGTTTATGACTATCTCTCTTTTATTATTTATCCATATTAGAGTATAAAAGTATGCTTGCACTTAGGATATTTTAAACTAAAAATTCCAGAAATTAGTTAGGAAATGAAATAATCCTTTGTGAAATTCATATTTCTGAAACAACTAAGAAAGTGCCTTTGGGATACATGTAAGTAAGCTTGCAATGATTGCCAAGGAGACCTTGTCTGAGCTAAAATTGTTGAATTCAGACATCTTAGATGACATTTGGCTTTTTAAATCTTTAATCCTTTCCATTAATTCATTTTCTGTGACATTAGTGTGGTAATTAAATATAGTTACAGGAATATCTCAGTTTGCACTTTAATTACCCATTTACGGCACTGTTTCTTTGACTGTGTTGGGCTTTCAATAGTGAAAAAAGTAGTAATTCAACAGTTAATTGTATGTCAATCCCTTGATCATTCAGTGTTTGGTAGGCTTTTTAGCTGCTTAAATGGACTGCCCATTTGCCAGAAAATTTAATCTCCTCTCCTCTGAATTTTTAGGTACCATGATTTGCTCTTTTGTTAAAAGTAGGGAAAAATAATCTCATGGAATTTTGCACTGGTGGGATTCAACAAAGAGGAATTAGAGCAAGTCTGGATATCTCTTAAGAAACTAGACACAAGTCTAATATAGGTATGGAAGTACTAGTAATTTAAATAATTCAAATTTTGAATTCTATTATAGTTTATGAATTATAGTTTATGAAAGAAACAAAATTAACAGATTAAAATCCTGTAGAAGAAAAATAACTCTTTAAAAGAATAGTGCATAGAAAGGTTTAGAAATAAAAATAAATCAAAAGAAAAAAATGAAAACAAATTTACAGAAGAACATAACTATAATACAAAATCAAATCGATTTAAAGGATGTATTATATTTTGATTGTTTATTTTTTTAAATTATTGTTGTAGGACTTACAGTCCAAGAGTAATTTATTAACACTAATGAATGTAGATTTATAACATTCCAGTAAAACAGTGTCTAAGACCTTTACAGTGTCAGTCCCACAGAATATAACCAGTTCTTAATTTTTAAATCTTTCTTGCTTTACTGAAAAAAGCCCCACGTATCTCATCTCAGTGTATCTAAAGTTCAACAAAAGAATCAAATTATCAAAACAGCGATGGCTTCTTCAATTGTGAACATGTAATATGTCAGTGTTTTTTTCCTTAAGCATTTCTCTATTTTCCCTACTATATTTTGATTTAAAATTGAATAAAGAGTTGTGTATTTATATTATATTAATTGAATCCAGTTTGAATTTTACTTGACTAATGCATGAAAGCTGTATGCCTTTGGAACATCTCGATTTGATTCATTCTCAGCCTGTCCTAACAGAAGAAAAAGACACTCCATTCTTTACCTTGCAAAAGGAAAGTCAAAAGATAAAGTAAATACTGAATGAGACAAAAACTAATCTCTGTATTTATTAAAAGAAATCCAAATGTTCCAACTTATAAATTTATTAAATAAGAACAAATTATTTTTCTCATCACTAATAAATTGTAATACCATACAAAATAACATTAACACTCTTGAATAGTTGCTTGCTAACTAGTTAAGTTTGTCTTGTAAATATTTGTCATCAGATTTAAGTTAAAGATGGTTTCTTAATTAAAATTCATATATTTTAAAATACAGTTCTGCACATTTGTTTGGTTTTTTTAAGTTTTGTCCCCCAGTACCTGAATGTGGATATTTACGGTAGGTTTAAAAGCAATTGTCTGAGGCACTGACTCAGCATACACCTGTGATTTATCTAACTAAAGAATACAGGAGAAGCTGTCAGATGTAAAACAAGAAATTGCTGGAAGTCATAAATAAAAGAGTAAGAGGTTTACAAGAGTTACGGATAGCGCTTCGAGGTACTGAGTGGGTGGCTAAGGGAGAGTTTTGAGAGAAATGACCAAATATCCCAGGCAGCTGAATGGCAGCACTGTGGACCCTCTGGAGAGCAGCAAGGCAGGCAGTGCCTCAGCAACTCCATCTGTGATACTGCAGAAGGAAGGGATGGTCTAGGTACCAGCACTAGATAAACCAAACTTGGACATGGATATAGAAAAGTTGGAATTAATGGACTGCTTATTTGGTAATAGAAAAGGGCAAAGACAGAGAGATATTAAGCAATAGAAGATCAAAAAACAGGGAAAGGTGTGGTAAGATACTGTCATGATTTAACCCTGGCCAGTAAACAAGTACCAAACTGCTACTCGTTCAGTCTCCCACCAGTGGGGTGGAGGAGAAAAATAGAATAATTAAGGGTATAAAACTCATGTGTTGAGATACAGACAATTTAATAGGGAGTGCAAAAGCTTCACACACAGGCAAAGCAGCAGGGCCTCATCACACGCAATAGTTACTCAGGAAGACAAATACCATCGCTCCAAACATCCCCCTAATGTCTCTTCTTTGTTCCAGTTTATATGCTGAGCATGATGTCATACGGTATGGAACATTCTTTTTGAGTCACCAGTCCCAGTTGTGTCTCCTCTGAACTTCCCATGCACTCCCAAATTCACTGCCAGTGTGGCAACACAAAAAGCAGAAAAGGCCTTGGCTCTGAGTAAGCCCTGTTCAGCAGTAACAAAATACTCTCTACATTATCAACCCTGTGTTCAGCATAAGTCCAAAACACAGCCCTATAGAGCCACTGTGAAGAAAATTAACTCTACCCCAGCCAAATCAACATAATGCAAATCAGGTGATAGGGCTACTTGGGGATCCCTGCCAACCATTCCTGTCTTACACCTGATCACTGCAATCTAAATCAGAATAATGACTCATACTTGTGGCTCTGACCATACAATGTGTTTCAAATCATCTTCCAGGGCCAGGGTGATCCAGTGTGCTTTCTCCATCTAGCAGGACCAGACAAACAACATCCTGATAGTTGTGTCTCTGTGTCTGATTTGGGCCAGATGCCATCAGCATTTGCCCATCCCTTCTGGATATCTTACATGAAATATGCTGGGAAATAAAATAAGCATTGAGATGTTTATACATAACATTGTCATAAAAGCAGTCTATGAGACTAGCATAGCTTTAATATTTTAATCTCCCAAAGGAAATGGTAATTACAAATCCTATTTCAAATATTCACAGAAAGATCAAGTACTGCTTTTTTATTGTATTATTTTGTTAAATTATTATCTTTGGATTCATGTTATAAAATATGCATAAATATATAGCACTACTAACTCCTGTTAAATTGCCCCATGTGTAAACCATGAGACTCATTCCCCCGAAATGAAAAATAGTGAGGGGTAGCTTCTTAGCATGAGGAAATATCTGTAGAGCCCTATTAAAAATAAAGATCAGAAAAGTATAGCAGTAGAACTAATGGTATGGTGTGCTAGATTTTTTATTTTTGTTTTGTGAAAAAAACTGTGATATTTGACTGAAAGTGTTGACATTGATAACCATCACTGTCTCTCACTAGTTGTTTTTTTTATTCTTGTGAAGATCTAAAGGAATTCTGTGCCACAGCTTCTTCCCAGGTAAGATTGGTTTTTATTTCAGTATATTGACCCTACGGGAGTTTATATTAGAAATATTGCACTTGAAAGCCCTCTTAATTTCCAAGCAAAACTGACATATTAAAAAATTCAGAATTTTTTATAGCTGGGTTTAGTTTTTGGTGTTCTGTTCATCTATTTTATTGTTGTTGCAGGTTGGATTTTTTTTCTGTTTTTTTTTTTTGGTTGGTTGCTTTTGCTTTTTTGCTTTTTTGGTTTTGTTTTTGTTTTGGTTTAGGTTTTTTGGTTTTGGGCTTTTTGTTGGGTTTTTGTTTGTTTTCTTGTTTTTCCCAACTTTCTTCTGAAGGATTGGGAAATAGTAACAGATAAACCTTTTTTTTTTTTCCACTCTATCTATTGCTCAAGAGTCCCCATACCATCAGAACAAAATACTTTCATCACAATTCCTGTAGCGCCAGTACAAGAAACATAAAAATGAAGCTTAAATTTAAAAATATTTATTTTGAAAATGTTCTGAACTGGAGACAGGAGCTAATTTTTATTTTTTTTTTTTGAGGGTTGAGTATTATCTGTTCCTGTTTTATGTAGGTAGGAAATGTTCAGGATTTATGAAGATCCTCAGAAAAGAGTTTATTTATGAAATCAAATAATATTTATAAGAAAAAAAAATTACTGTGCAGACACAGAATATCTGGTTGTTGTTTTTCTTAATTTTGAATCATAAAGTTTTTTCCTTTTTTATGGTTAATATCTGTGACATTGTAAATAGCACACTGATACCCCACAGAGATTATTGCCTACATAAAGAAAGCATAGACTAGATATGAAAATAAAGACTATGATATAAAAAACCAAGGAATTAGGGAGGTTGACCAAACAGTTTCTAAAACCTCTGCTTATACGTCTAAGAAATTTTTTTTTTATTTGCCTTGAAACAGTCATAATTCTCCTCAAATTCTTATTCTCCCAAGGTCAATTATATACTTCTTCAAAGAACCTCTTCATCTGAATAATGGATTTAGTGACAACAAATATTTTACTGCCTATCATAATACTTGGAAAGTGCACATTAACTCCATCCCTCTATGTGATTTTGCTACCGTAAACTAGCAAAAAATGCTGCTTTGTTTATAGCCTACATCAAGGAAAACTTGTGAGTTGATCAGGGTGTTCAATTTAAGCACTAACCATTCCTGAAAGTCAGGGGATGTTAGTAAGCTCAGTTTTCATGCTGAAGGATAACAATAACAATAACAACAACAACAATAATAATAATTTATTTATTTATTTATTACACAGCATCTTTATCAGGGTAATATGCTTATGAGCATATTTAAGACATTGTGTGCATTGCAGAAGGATTGCTAGAACATAACTCAGCATGTTTGTAGGTGAACGTGAACTATTCTTTACTGCATATTGTCATGTGCTATCTCAAAAGGAGATGGAAATGTAGAGATTATGCCAGATCTTCTCCCCCTACATTAGAAAGAACTGTCTGTCTCCATGAGACCATGCTGTCTCTTCTGAAAGAATATCAAAAATTTGTGCACTCAGAAACTCAACAGCTGGAAACTCCCAGAAACTGCATGTCAGCGGTCAAATACCCCCCCATGTGCCTTCTGGAGTATTCTGCTCTTCATGAACACTAAACAAAAGTCTTTGCCTTAAAGCTTGGTAGTCCTTGTTCCAAGTACGTGCAGTCTGCCTATTCCAGCAGCTGTTATGATATTCTGAAAATCTCTAGTAAGAAAAATTGGTTGCAATGATCATAGAAGTTACTGCTCAAAACAAATAATTTAACATTTGGAAAATTAAATATAGAGGTCTTCACCCAGGCAGTGCAGCTTAACGTCTTATACTAACATTTTAGTATAAATGTCAAACTCTTGAGCTGTATATATTTGTGGAAGCTAGAGATAGGAGAAAAGCTAACTGATAAAAAGAGCATCGGAATGAGAAATGGATTTTGGGGGGGTGGCAGTAGAGATATTTGGTATTGAATCAATTATTGTTTTCCAAATTATACCAAAGTACAAAGAGATCCATCAAATGATGGGGACATTTTGATAGCACATTTATCTGTACCTTCAGTTTCAAATCACTTTGCAAAATAACAGATGGAAATACAGTCTAAAAGCAGGTAAGCATATATTTTTGGATTTTAAAGCACAGCCTTAAAGAAATAGACATGAAGATGATTTAAATATGCTCAAAACCAACAAAATTTCTGATGAACAACTGCATTTATTTAGAAATTACAGATATTCCTATTTTTTAACTTATAAATTAGAGAAAAGAAATATTTATATACTTTGTCTTGGCTAATGAGTTGGACTATCTCCATACAATTAAATTAAGTTTTTAGAAGGAAGAATAAGGAAAATATTTTCTGTCTTGAAAATAAAAACTATTCTTTTGCAAAGCTTAGGAATATAAAGATTGAGAGATGATATGATCACATTTGTTAGTACAATCAGAGACTAAGTACTAACCAGATAAAAAATAAGATTGTATAAACTGACAGTTGGAATGATTTCCCCTACAATCTTTCTGATGAATTGGAGAGATATGAATTTGTTCCAGGGACTGTCAGATGGTCTGGGGCACAGTTTTTGTGATGAGTGGATGAGAGAGCTGGGGATGGTTAGTCTGGAGAAAAGAAGGCTCTGGAGAGACCTTATCCCTCTCTATTAACTACTAGAAAGGAGGTTGTACTGAGGTGAGAGTCCCTCTCTTAGGTAAAACGTGACAGGACAAGAGGAGATGGTCCCATTTGACCCCNATCTTAAAATAGGCTGGATTTAATATCTTTTTACAAAATACATTCTCCCATAATTTTAATTACTTATTTTCATGACAATGGTTTGATAACTTTAATATGTTAATTGCTTGGATTACACGTTTTCAGTAGAAATTCTGCATGNAGGAAACAAAATTTCTTCACTTAAAGGGTGGTCAGGCATTGGAACAATTTTCCCAGGGAAGTGGTGGTATCACTATCTCTGAAAGTGTTAAAAACCCTGTGTGGATGTAGCACTTTGGGACACAGTTTAGTGATGGACGTGGTGGTAGTAGATTAATGGTTGGACTTAATGATTTTAGAGACCTTTTCCAGCTTTTGTGTAGCTATGACTCTATGGCCATTACATTGGACAGTGTTAAAGAGTCCAATTTCAATTACACTGAGTGAAATTTTTGTTAGGTTTTTCTAAAATTAGTTCTACATTACAATTTTATGTCAAGATTATCTGTGAGAAAGTTACCTGTATATTAGAAAGCCAATGCAGCATAGACTTCATGTATTAAAGATGTGACCCAAATAAACATCATAAATTTATAACAAAAGATTCAGCAGATAAGGAGATATTTCTTAGGAGGATGTTTCTATTAGCAGCCAGAGTATATACTTTGTTTTTCCCTTAATTATCAGCATGTGCTGAAAATACTGACCTTTCTGATATTATTTTTGAATGATTGATTTATAAGGCGTAAGATGTAAAATTGAGGTTATGCACCTTATTTTTTGATAAATATTTCCCTTTTATTATTAAAAAAAATATATACTTACATACATAGAAAAAAAACGTTGCACTAATAGCAAAATATCAAAATTCNTAGAAAAAAAAAACGTTGCACTAATAGCAAAATATCAAAATTCATTAAAATAAAAAAAATCTTAAAATAGGCTGGATTTAATATCTTTTTACAAAATACATTCTCCCATAATTTTAATTACTTATTTTCATGACAATGGTTTGATAACTTTAATATGTTAATTGCTTGGATTACACGTTTTCAGTAGAAATTCTGCATGTTGTTAGAATGTATCTGGCTTAATCCCTTGAAGAGAGTACTTGACAAACAGAAAATTCATTTTTAGAGGACATTTATTGACTAGATCAGCTTCAAATTAGCTGATTTTAAACTTCTTGTTAGAGGTGCAACCATTGACCCTCGGCCTCAGGCATTCTATTTTGTGGTTATGGATTTTATGACTGCACTGGACTTGTCAGAATTTTTCTCCATAGTGGCTGTGTTCTAAGTTTGTCACCAAAACAATGTTTTAGCTATTGCTGAGCAATGCTTATGCAACATCAAGGCCTTTACTGTTTCCTAGTCTGTTCCACCAGTGAGTAGGTTTGGGGTGAGAAAAGACCGGGAGGGGTCACAGATGGGACAGCTGATCTCAACTGACCAAAAGGATATTCCATGCCATATGGCATCATGCTCAGCAATAAAAGCTGCAAGGAAGGAATTTTTTCAGCATAGCCATTTTTCAGGGCTTGAATGGATCTCAGTGTGCTTGTGGGAGTTGGTCAGTGATCGCATTATCATCACTTGGGATTTTTGTTAAGGGTTAGTCTGCTGGGCAATTTTCCTCCCTTTATCTATTAAACTGTCTTTATCTTAACTTTGGCACTTTCTAAGTTTTGCTCTTCCAGTTCTATCTTCCATCCCACTGGAGCAGAGTGAGTGAGCAATTGTGTCAGGGATTATCTGCCAATTGTGGTCAGCTCACCACATTCACAAAACAGTAACTGTCTGATGGAAATTTCCAAGCATCTCTTTAAAAAAAAATTGCAAGTGCTTGCTCTTCTTAAATCTCTTTATTAAGGCTCAGCAAGAGTCTGTATCTGCTCTTTTTGGAAAAACATCACCCCTGTTTCAATATTGGTACCACAGAGGCATAGAAAACTGATCACATCCAAAGTGAATGAGAAGCCTGTCACTGATCAGTATTGTGAGATACAACTTACCTGTATGTCTGCTTCTGTCAGAAGTGAAGTGAGATAAGGAAAACACAGGTGTCTTGGAATATTTCAGAATACACAGATAATTTTCCCTTTTCAATGAAAGTGCCTTAGCTGTTTTGATTCTGCTGCCATTAAGGTAATGTTACCTAAAATTTGGTAACGTCTAAAATTTTATTCAGGCTTTTTAATTAAGTACAGCACAAGCAGAAAATTCCACATAAATGTTGTACTCTTCCAATTACAAAAGCATCACTTTCCATAGTGGCATGTGACAAACAAAGAAAAAAATTTTCTAGCAACCTATGTAACTCATGACCACTGGCATTACACCATTTTCAATACTACAGTCAGAAAAATTATTCTGAATTCTGTCAACCATCAGATTGGAAACACAGTTCTGTAATTGCTCAGTTAAACAAAAGGATTTGCTTTCTTTTTCTACTAAGACTCAGAATGTAAACCTAAGAATACATCCTCTTTGCTTCTTACCTTTTGGTTTTTAACTTGATTATAACCTGTGGCAGATTGATCTTTCTCTTAATTTTCCTTAGCTCATGCACTTTTTTCATTACAATTTCCTTTCTTTATGCTTTCTTTCCCCACTATTCTTTTGCTTTCCTTTCATTATCTGTGTCAATGATAGGCTAAAAACAGACAAACAAAAAACCAGTTATAGAAGATAGAAAACAAACAGAATATTCAATTTTTAATTAAAAATATGTTATATATTTGTTTATATATATATACATGTGTCTTTAAAAAATATACCTCTGATATTAAAAAAAAATGAAATCACATTTTCAAAAGTAAGGTATTGATTTTCCAATCATGATCAAGAGATTAGAGAAGTATATATATGTTTTTGTAT
>VZTB01014671.1:6436-20898 GCA_013397245.1 Thryothorus ludovicianus | reverse complement strand
TAAGTACCCAGCAATCAGCTTCTTAGCCACTCTTCTGGGAAAAAATTCTACAAGAAAGTAACCCAACCCCCAACAAAAGCTGAACATGAATTCCCAATGGGCAGGTGCAGAAATAGGCATATACAGCCCAGATCTACAAAAATATACATCTGATCACACCAATCTCAGACACACAGATAGTTCACGTGTACACAGCACAATAAAACCTCTTCCTTCTCCCCTGTGTGACTCATCAGGATAACAGCCAGTTAGTGGAAAATATTTATATGTAGATTGTACAACATGGATCCCTCTAGCACAGACACTTGGTTGCTGTTGCTGCTGCTGCTTCCCAGGCTCCTCAGCTGCTGGAATGTGCCCCATGCCCCTGTCCTGCAGTCCCACCACAGTTTTGGGTGCAGGCCCCCTTGTACCTGGGCACACACACACAGACACCAACACCCACACCTAGGATCCCTCCAGAACTGGGATCTCACACACAGTCCAACTGTGTGCTGGTTTCGGGATCTTTGCTCATCAGTTGCCTCAGGTACAGATGGACAGACATACAGACACACAAGTTCATCTCAGCTGGCCTCTTGGCTACAGGGCAGCGTTTGTCTCTCCAGCTAGGTTATTTGGCTTCCCTTGCCTTCCCAGTGGCACTACACTCTTCTGAGTGCAGGAAAATGAGCTTTTTATTGCATAACCAAACATATTTCTTGAATCTTTTTTTCTAAGCCACAAACCTTTTTTGTCTTTTATATTAATAATACTACCTATAAATGACATGTCAATGTTTGGATGCAGTTAAAATGCAGCAAATAATTTTTGCTAGGACAAAGCATTTAAAATATTGCATTACTTTGAACTTTACTGATGCTTAAATAAACAATGTCATGCTATATTTCAAATTAAAGAGGACATTCATTTATGCAACATTATAACAAAGAATCACTGTATGTGCAATCATTACAAAAACCTTAATATGAATTTTAGGGAATTGCAGGTTAATATTGAAGTTTAAAAAATTACTTAGAACCGGTGTAAGTTATCAGACATCTGTTTTTACAAAAATTATATTAGGGAAGCTCCATTTATTTTGGGCTCTTAATTAAACCATATTGCCTAGACAAGACCATCAAAAGAAAGATGACGCATAAAAGGACTCTATATGATGGAAAGCTAAAAAAAAAAATACTGTTCTTTGAAATAAATTCCTCAGTAAAATGGAAGAAAATTATTTAAATGAATATACGGATGATTCACTGTGGAATACCATGAAAAATTTCAGAGAACAGCAGCCTAGTTAAGCCTCTTTTGTGCTGACTCATAGGGTACTCTACAGCTTTTGTTCCTGTGAAAAAGAAAAGAGCAACCTACAGCTCTCAAATGAATGCACATAAAATGAAAGCAAATAGAAGTAGTCAGTAAAGGAGGAAGGAATACACAGCACACTACTGCAAATGAAATGTGTGACAACAGAACAGATGTTTATGCATAGAATATCTAGAAGACAACAGAGGTGACATAATTTATAGTAAAAAGAGCATTTGCATATTCTGTGTCTTCCCAAAATGAAGCAGTATTACAATACTGATGCTAAATACATGTCATTACAGTTTTATTGTAGAGGTAAAGTGGTGACTAACCTAGAAAAGAAGGCAGACTGTGGAATTCTTAAAAGGGCAAATGGAATATCTTTAGGATACTTCTCATGAAAGGAGAAGTCAGCCTGATGTTAGAACTTTTGCTCTTCTTGCTCTGCTGAGGCAACAACTCCCACAGCACAAAATTTCAACTCATATAGTTGAAATGAATGAGAAATCTGCAGACTCTTCAAGTCTAACAAATATATTCTTTTGAGTCTCATATTTCTCCAGCCTATGAGAATACAAATTTCTATCTAAGTAGCTGCTAGTTCACAGTAACTTCTCTAGAAAAACTCAGTCATTGCAAGCATAGGTGGGTATCATCTTTTGTTTCCCATGAGGAGAGATTGAGATAGCAAGCAACTTTGACCTCAGTGACCTGCAATTCTGCTTCTGTTCAGACACAAAAGGAAAAGGTGGTCACAGACCTTCCTACACATGAGAGTGACCAGTTCTGGTTTGTCTCTTTGTCCATTGCCCTATTACCTCTCTCTCCCTCTATTCTACTAAGTAATTATACATCAACCAACTGAGGTACAGCATCTTCAGTATCTTGCAGAATACCAAAAATGCTAAAAAGGAGGAAATTATTAAGTTACAAAGGCAACTGGAAGGCAACTGGAGGTAAATCTCCAAGAGTCATTGGTCATGAGCTATCTAGGGCATGAATTATGAAAGTGGACTTGAATGGGTGGTTTTTTTTACAGTCAATAAGATAATGAAGAAAAATCTTAATAACTAGAATTTTTAAAACCAATTATGGCTTCAATAGGAAAATTGAGACATCTGGCATATAATCAGGACATTTTCATAAGCCTGCTTCTCTGAACATCAGGAAAATTATCCCAATTTCACTGGCTTATGTTAGCACTGGCACCACGAAAAGGGCCAGCGTTTGACACTGCATTCCTTCATAAGGCAGGCATTGAATGGCATCCACAGCACCAAGCCCACTAAAGATGTAGTTCCTGAACAACTATGTAAGAAAAGAAGCACCTGCTAAGGGTATCAAGGTAGAAAAGNATTTATATTTATATTTATATTTATATTTATATTTATATTTATATTAATAATTTAGAATTATACCTTCCTGTATGTGAGATTTTGTTGTTCTTACTTTAATTACTATTATTTAAGGCTAATTTTAAAAGCTGTTTGGTAATTAAGCTCTCCATCTTGTGGGCAGATTTATGTAGGCTCCTGTTCTCTTTTCCCTCTTTGCACGTTTTGTGACAAAAGCAGAGACAGCTGTTTGCTTTTTAACTGAATTTTTCTTTGAGCACTCTACTTTAATTCTACCTTGGTATTGTCTGAACAGAAATGTTTCTGAGGTATTTTTAATTGGCACCAGAAAGTGAACCCTCCAACTTTAAATTTCTCTGCATGACCTGTAGATATCCCTCAGAGAAGACAGGGCTTTTAGTGTGGGGTCTGATCTGGTTTGATGGCTGCTAATACACATAAAACATCTGAATGATCTTGCAAATAAATGTACCAGATATACAGTGATGCATGTCCAAGGTGATGGTCTAATTTATGTGACATGCTCTGTAGTGTTTAGGTGTAAGTTATACTGAGCAACAAATTCAGCATTTTGAAATGCAATGCTGACATTTTTTTTGCTTTTATACAAATTCTACAGTGATGTTGCTTCTTACTCTGCTTTTCCTGTTACCTTCACAATGGTTACACCTGATTTCTTTTCCCAATTAATGCTCATTGGGAAGTCCAGGTGCAAGTCTTGTGGTCAATGTTTTATTGATATTGCAGGAGCTTTGATATATTTCCTGCTGGGTCAAAAATTCTACACAAATCAGGCATGTCAAGTACATCAAAAGAATCAAAAAAGTTGAAGTGGAATAGGTGGGCTAATTACAAGGTTTTACATGAGTATGGTTTACTCCACATGTTGTATTTGATGGGATGTGTTGCCTTGGGTTTTCTTTCAAGGTAAATTAAGATTTGACCATGGCTTTCAAGATCACCAAGATCAATATGCCAGTCTAGACATGGCTTAGCAAAGTCCTGCAAGGACACCCAAAATACATACTAATCTTGTGGCTAGAGTTAAACCCCCAATTTAATCAGGTTATTTTGATTGTAGCAAGTCCGGGTTTGGTTTTTCTTGTTGTAGTTGTTGTTTTTTTTTTCCTTTTGTAACTAACCAAATCCATGAAAATATAACTTAAAAAAAAAATCTTAAAATTACTTTTTTTCATTTCCAATATCAGTATTGTAAGACTTTGCGAGCCACAGGAACTACCTCAGGTTTTTACACTTCTATGTTACATATACTATTAATATTTTTTCAGTTCTCTAAATGTAAACTTGATAAATACTTATAAATTCTGATTATATATTCTTATTTATAAATTTCATAATTGTTCTGTCATATAAATCAACATAACCATATAAAATTTTATTGTGTCTTTTGTTAGTAATTAGAGATAAACTTCACCTCTTTCATCTGGTGTGAAATCTTAAGTGCCAGGAATGGAATCCAGGTGCTTCTCACTCATCCTGATGAATAATTACTTTGTGATCTTGAAAGTACTTGATATCTTAAATTAGGAGTTAGACTGTGAAGGGTACAGACTAAAATTAGTAAGAATACTATTCTTCTGATTTATGATTCCAGTTCTGCAGCATAGAAGATAAAATAACCTTTAGGCAAGTAAAAATACAACTTAATTTTAAGATTTATTCTATAAAACAATATTAGTTTCTTTTTAGCTTATTGTTGAGTCCTTAAATCTGCCAGACTAATAAGGGTTTTCAAGTGCTGCAATTGTAGCTGAATGTATACATACATACATACAAATATATATATGTGTATGTGTGTGTGTGTCTGTACTTAATAATATAAGAATATCTGTACTCTTATCAGCTCTTGTTGTGGATAAGGGGCTTGAGAATTGAAAAGAAAAATAAATAAATTGGAGGGAACAGACAAAAAAATAAAAAATACAGAAAAGTATTTTTATGTAAAGTCATGGATACAGAAACGAAAATAGACTTTTTTTATCTTCAGTGAGTGAAAAAGCCCACCCAACCAAAACATGGAAGAAACAATGTGTTCTTTTATTACATCCTCTCTGTAGCAGGCCATCTTTTAAGTATGCTTAACACAGGGAATTAAGTTTCTTTTCTCATCTTTACAATATTTATGTGTTTCTACAAATAATGTTCTACTTTCTACAAGTAAACTTCCTCCTCCCTGAATAAAAAATATTTATGATTAAATCAATTTCTTAGGAAATTTTGTGATTGACAAAGTTATTATCTTATTCCAAATAAGAAGAAAAGAAGCTTGAATGTCTTCCACTGAGAGATTTTTAGAAATCTCACAGTTTATTTTTCCTTTGTAGGTAAAATACTTTTGAGCATATCAGTTCTGAAGTGTCAGGATATTGCAGAAACATGAAGAATGGAGAAAAAAACCTGCTCTGTGCTTCTCCTTCCTAGTCTCACCAGTATTTGGTTGTGTATTGTAAAAAAAAAATACAAGACAGGAAATCTTTTGGGATATAGACTGAGTGTTAAATAGTGATCACTGTGATTCTTTAGTCAGCTGTAGGTTTTGTAATGAAGTTTAAATAAAGTTCCTTCAGGACAACGACTCCTTTCTGTGTATAGTCACAGGTACTTCAAGTGGAGTCTGGTTCTGTAACATAGTTAGGCTTATTCATGCAGAATCTCAAACTTCCAGCACTTTTCAGTAATTTTGCATCACTTTTCAATTTAGAGATTCAATCTCATTCTCCAATATGTTAAGCACAAAATTTGTATCGGGATTCACAGCATGGAAATTATGGCATTAGAATCAAAATATGTTACCCATCTTCAGAGGAAGTAGACTAGAACTCCTGATCTTCCTAGTGTAGTTTTGTAGATTTATTTTTATTAATGATCTTGGATGTATTTTAAGAAATATTTTATACTAACAGATTTTACCAATGAAAACTGCCTTTGCTGAAAAACCCCTACAGATTTGCTAATTAACAGACTACCATAGCCAATAACTATGACTACATCAGTTTCCAAAATTCTTTTTGTACAAGTTCCCTCAAAGGATGTCAGTATCAAACATATGTGACTATAATTTTTTCAGCAGATGTCTTTTCATATATTTTCATTTCCTTAGACATTTGGGAGATGAAAGAATCTATGGGTTTTCCTGCATGGACATCCTCAGCTAACATCTCCACTTTGAGATATAAAATACAAAAGGGAAATAAATTTATAATCGTAGCAATTATACTGGCAGATCTAGAAAACCTCCAAGTATTTTACATTACGCGTTCTTCACACAACAATTCCTGTTAGCATAATTTATGCTTGTTTTGACTCAGGAAAGAAGGAAAATCAAAAAGAGGAAAATGTGCAGATTAGAAGCAGAAGGTTTTAGGCAATCTTTCTGTGTTGGTCTGATACATACTGGATTTGCTGTAATTTGAGGAATGATCATAGGTGTTAGTTTGCATTTTTGCTCTAGGGGGATTTTGATTAGATATTGTAAGAAATTAATTAACTTTTACATTACTGACTCATCTAGCAGATTGAAATTTAAAATATGTACTTAGAACACGAACTAAGACAAAAATAAATTAACCTAATTATTTCACTTCCACCGTGAAATTGTCATCTGTGGGTCAAGGTCACAGAGTCTGATACTAAAATTAATTTTGTAGGTGACAAAAATAATAAATAGATCCATTTAAATCACCACCCTTAATTCTAATTTGCCAACAGCCCTTGACCACAATTTCATTCCACTTTTGGAGAAGTAGTTATGTCATTCACAGTTTGTTAATCTTGACAAGATCTTCTGGTGTGAAAATCTGTAACCTCTTATAATTTTTGAAAGGTTCTTCCTCTCCTTCTCCATTCAGCACAGGAAGAGAGCAGAAATTGTCAAGTAATTTGGTAGCTGGCTGGGAGTAGCAGTGCTGTCCTTTCAAAAATTCTTTACTAGTCAGTGGGGAGGATGGGGAGTACCTGAGAGCATGGAGCCTGTAAGTTTTCAGGATGTCTCATGGACAAGGAACCAGGGCAAGGAACACAGTTGCTATGATTTACCCCAATAGGTAGTTCAACCCCACACAGCTCACTGTCCCACAGTGGGGTCGGGGTCTCTTCTGTCTCTTACACTGTCCTGGTCAGTGAGGATACTGGAGGAAAAAGGGATGCACAAGAAGTTGGGAGGGCACACAGATGGAAGGCCTAATCTGGCCAAAGGGATATTCCATACTATATGGCATCATGCTCAGATCATAAACTGGGGCAAGGCTGGCCAGAGGATTTTCCTTAGGAACTGGCTGGGCATCAGTCAGCTGATGGTGAGCAATTGCATTGTACCATTGCTACTAGGGAAACTTTCATATGTGACCATGCAGGAGTCATTGTAGCAATCACATTTGCACCACCTGAGCTTGGACCAAAGACCCTCTGCAGTGAGCAGCTTCACATGCACTGTCTTCTTACCAGCTCAACCCCAGGCTTCACAGAGCAGAATCTCAGACATCTGCATCCTTAAAATAACTTAACTGCCATACAAATAAAGAATGACATTTTGAGCTGGTGCCTTTGAGAAGAGACCTTAAACAAAGGACTCCCTTTTCTACCTTCATGGTCTGTGCATAGTAAAACCTGGGGTCTTCCAGCTGAGTCCTCAGATCCCGCTGTGTCTGCCTCTGAGTGTTCATCTCCACAAGTCCTCATGCCAAAGAATTGGTGCCAGCTCATGGCCTCATTGCAGGCTCCAGGCACCCAGAGCTCAACCTGCAGCTTGCACAGCAGCTGTACACAGAGCTACCAGCACTCAATGTGATTCTCAACATTCAGTAGCTTTTTATATTCTAATTTTATTATTATTACTATGGGTTTTCATTTTCTATCCCGTTAGACTGTCTTTATTTCAACCCATGAATTTTACTTTTTGTCCAATTCTCTCTCCCATCTGACAAGAGGAGGGGGGCAAGCAAAAACATCTCTGTGGTGTTTAGGTGCCTCATGGATTGAACTACAATCATATATTAAGTTTTAGCTTTAATGTTGGGTTCTCTGCTGTTTTTGCACAAATTCCCTCAGCTAGCAGAGTCCTTCTTCCATGCNAAGAAGAAGAAGAAGAAGAAGAAGAAGAAGAAGAAGAAGAAGAAGAAGAAGAAGAAGAAGAAAAGAAACCCAAAAGAAACCCAAAAGCCACAAGGTTCCTCCATCTTAGCAATACCTACCCCCTGGTACTGAAACCCAAAAACTACTTTTATTACTACTCTATTTAAACTCTTATGACCTGTAATTCTTCTTTTAAGGTTGGCAATTGTTCCCATGGGCTAAAATCCAAATCACAGGTGTTCAGGGCTCTGTTACAAGATTTCTGACACCCCTGCCAGGGGCGCTGAGCCTCCAGGGCAGTCAGAGACAAGCCCTGGTTCCCACACTTTAAGTCTAGACACTATAAACCCATGTATTATTCAGAATGAATTTAACGTTGTAATAGTTAAGGAAGACAATGCTCATCTTCATCTAAGAATGCATTGCTTGCTTGTAGCATTGAAAGAAAATTACCGTGACTGCACTATATCAAACTCCTTTAAAAAAACTTTCTTGCAGTTCTTGTTTTATTTTCATGTTTATCAATACATGAAGCATTACTTTATCTTCATAGAATCACAGAAGTGTTTAGGTTGGAAAAGACTCATAAGATCATCAAGTGAAACTGCTAACCCAACACTTCCAAGTCCATCAATAAACCATGTCCCTAAGCACTGCAGCTACATATATTTTAAACAGCTCCAGGGATAGTGAGTCTACCACTTCCCTGGAAAATGCTTGACTATGTTTGTAGTGAAGAATGTTTCTCCTGCTATCCAATCTAAACCTCCACTGGTGCAATTTGAGGCCATTTCCTCTAATCCTGTCAGCTGTTACCTTGGAGAAGAGGCTGACCCCCACCTCACTACTACCCCCTTTCAGGCGGTTGTAGAGAGGGGTTAAGTGTCCCCTGAGCCTCCTCTTCTCCAGGCTGAACATCCTCAGCTCCCTTGGCTGCTCTCATCAGACTTGTGCTCCAGACTCTTCACCAGCTCTGTTGCCCTTCTCTGGACTTGCTCCAACATCTCTGTCTTTGTTGTTGGGAGGGGCCAAAACTAAATACAATATTCAAGATGCAACGTCACCAGAGCCAAGAACAAAGGGACAGAAACTTCCCTAATCCTGCTGGCCTTTTCTGTACTTCTATCCAGTATTTCGAGTTCAACATCTTTTTTGGCAGACAGACTTTACATTCTGTCACACTATGGATTGAAAAAGTTATCTTTTTCTTTCTGTTTTTAGATTTTGAATACTTAACATAATTAAAATTTTTAATACTTCAGATTTTATTTTAAAATCTGTTCTTTTTTATCCTAAGATTCCTTATGTCTAATGTCATGATTACAACCTACAAGTTTTTAAATTGGATTGTCAGAACATGCTAATTTCAGAGTTATTTTAGAGTTTCTTCCAGATGGAAATCTGTCTTCTCCCACGTGACTTCTGCCAATCTGAGCTAACTATGCTGTAATGCTATTTTAACAAAGAGAGAGACTTTTAATTGAGCACCTGGTTCCACAAATGGGTCTGGTTTTCACAAAATGGGTAATCTTTTGATGGGATTTGAAGATGTGCTTGTGTAAAAGTGGCTGTAAACAAAATGCAGACTGAGTAATCTGTATAGTTTTTTTTATGAAACAAATTCCTCTAATAATATTGAATTTTTTGTAGTTTCATCTTATTTAGAAAAGTCAGTCCAAATCCAAACTGATCAACTACCCTCTCTATGCACTATTCTATTCCAATCAAACTGTACCACGAGGAATTTTCTTCAAGATAGAGGAATTGATATAAAGTTAGGAGTTTACAATAGTCTAGTAGAGGATGCAAAGTGTTGTACTTGCAGATCTTCAAAAAGTCGTGGTGCATAGGTGCAGCTAAATCATCTTATGTCTGTGAATGTTTAGGCTACTTACATATGACATCTATAGTTTATAGATGTATGACTTTCATACTGCAAGACTCTTTATCGCTAAAATAGCATTGCTGTAGGTTTGATTTAAAGGCATAAACCAGATTAACTTCTCACAGAGAGGCAATAGCTTTATTAGACCAATTTGATTTAACAAAGAGTTGAGTTTTCCATAAATAAAATTTTTCCTATTCGTGAAACATAAAAACCAGCTTTCAAATTTAAATACATGTGCTGCAACTAATATTTTATGTTTAGCTTGGTTATTTGACTTGTAAGTGTTGTGGTTTAACCCCAGCCAGCAACTAAGTACCACACTGCTGCTCACCCATCCCTTTCCCTGTGGGATGGGAAAGAAAACCAGAAAAAAGGTAAAAGCTTGTGCTTTGAGATAAGAACAGCTTAATAACTGAAATAAAGTAAAATGTAATAATCATGAAAACAATATAATAATAATAATAATAATAATAATAATGATGAAAGAGAGAGAGAGCAATAAAAGTGATGCACAATAAATTGCTCACCAAGCATTGACTAATTCTCAGCCAGTCCCTGAGAAGCAATTAGTGTGTCCCAGTCAAATCCCTCCAGTTTGGAGACTGGACACGATGCCTTAGAGGATGCAATATCCTTTTGGCCAGTTTGAATCAGATGTCCCGGCTGTGTTCCCTCCTGGCTTTTTGTGCACCTGCTCACAGACAGAGCATGGGAACCTGAAAAGCCCTTGACTTAGAGAAGCACTGCTTAGCAATACCTAAAACATTGTTGTACTATCACTACTATTCTTATGGTAAATCCAAAACACAGGACTGCACCGGCAACCAAGAAAACTAACTATCCCAGTCAAAACTAGGACAGAAAGCACAGATGACAAAAAAACATAGGGAACGGGGATGGGGCTACACATCATGAAGGTAAATCGCACATATAGGAACAAATTTGAGTGCATGTCCTGGAAGTAAAAGCCAAACAGTGTTTCACTGCAGAAAGAGAAGGAAAGCAATTTATCATTAATAAGCAAATTTGTGACACAGCCATTATGTAAATAACTCATCTGATAGTTGTTATCAGTTTTATATATTAAAATGTTTGCTGTGTAAGTTGAAAATGAAGTGATATGAATAACTTGAAACTTTAGGAGTTCTTACAAACTCTGAGTAAAATGTTTCATTTCTGAGTATGTACATTCTCCAAGGAAAATGTTTTAATTAAAATACTGGAGATCTCCAAACACCATTAATTTTAAAGGCATAAAACTGTAATGTCTTGCACATTCACGTAAAGACATAAAAAGTATGAAATACTCATGTGGAGAATATAAACAGGTGCAAATATATTTCAGATATTACAACTAAATGCTAGGCATATATTTTACTGCAGGTGACATGCAGTAGAAGATAGCACATTACAATAATCACTTTCAATGTTAATAGCTTGTCATTAATTTGTATATGTTATAAGAAAAAAGACGTTTCTAGGTAATTACTGAGTGTAATTCCTAAGAAGTTATTTAGGCAAAATTTCAGGAAGTGACTTCAGCAAATTTTAATGAGCTGTAAAAACAGAAAACCTGTAGTGACTAATTTGCAGGAAAGATTATTTTAATGAAATATATCTCCTAATTTAAACCATAATTTCTATTGCAGCACCATTAATAACAGAATCTCACAAATGTTCAGTGAAAAATTTTGACATTTTATAGACTAGAATTTTTAATAAAGGATTTTGTCAATTTTTTTTCATCAAAATGCAACTAAATATATATATGTAGATATGTATAGAAAAATAATCAGAATGTATGTCTTAGGAAGGACAGAAATTAATTATGAATTTAAGATTGCTTTGCTATAATTGAAAATAACTAATAATTTACTGAGAAGACAATTGAAAATAAGCTGTAAACAGAGACATATAAATTACAATTTGATATGAAGAACTATTATACAATTGTTACTCACTAGTTTTGTTCAGCTTTGTTTTGCACACCATGACTATTTTCTTGAGTTTTAGGTTCAAATGAACTTTACTTCAAAGCAAGATTCAATCAATCCAATGGTGTTGTTTAAGCTTTCATGTCCACACCAAATGAAACTGCAAGCAGCTATTTGATACAATTCCATAATAGACCCATTTTGTTTCTTGAAAGGTTTCTGTGCATTAGGAAGGCTGAAGGGTTTCAAGCCTGCAGAAAAATCCCAAGCCCAGAAAATTAACCAAGTTATACTTTTTCTACCTAACAGCACCAACTGCTAAAGCATGGTTAATGACTAAACTACTGAAAAAACGCAGACCAAAAGAATAAGAGGAGGTTGGCATTGAAAATGAGTCAATGAGTGAAATTAGGTTTCTGTAGGAGCAGTTTGCTGCCTGATTGTACAAGCATTTGGGTTGTTTTTTTTCAGTAACTTTTGAAACTGATATTACTTTCTTCTACCAGACTAACTCTTTTTTTTGGTGAAAATTCTGATTTCTAGTCTTTCTTAACACTTCATGATCCACTAATGCAGACTTTTTTCAGTATTTTTAAGTGCAAAATTGTTTCTGGCCAGTATAAAAATATTTCAATACTTTTTTCATTGCCTTTTTTATAAGGATTATTTTTGAGTGTGCTAAATTCAGTTATTAGAATACAATGTCAGTAATGATTTTTCCATATTGTTTGTTTAATGCCAAAATATGTCAGATTTCTGTTGGCTTTGTTGTGGGTTTTTTCTGTTTATTTGGTTCCTTTTTTAATTCTGTGTGACATTCTATTACATAGAAATATTGAAATCTCTTTACCTTCAGTTAGCTCTATTTTTTTAGGTATATACAATGATATATATATATTTATACTTGAATGAGCTGCTTCTGAAAGTGCATACCAATAAATTTTCAAAGGATCAGGCATAAGGAGTCTGTGTCTTGTCAGAACACCTTTACAGTGTGACTTACTATGTTTCTAACAGTCCATTCCCATATATTTCTTGAGTTATGCCTGTCCTTAAACAGATTTAACAGTGCAGTTTTTTTGTGAAAATGGGAAATAGTATAATAAAGACCAAATTAATTTTAACCTCTGACTTCAAAAGTAGTTAAGTAATTTAATTAATATACTTAAGTGTCGTTTCTGTTCTCAGAATTTTGCCACATATACCTGGAAGTTACTGGCCTAAAGTGGGAAAAAAAATATGCTGATCTGAAATCAAAGCATTGAAAGCTGACAGAAGTGTCATAAAAGTTCAATATCTGTTCTAATTAACACCCTGGATTAGCTATTTAGATGTTGCATAACTTTTCCTTAAGAATCTACCCACGTAGCATTTGACACCTCTTTGAAAATTTTGCAAAAATCTATTCATAAAATAGGTTTTTCCAGATCAAATAGTGAACTTGATACTTGATATAATGTCCATATCAAAAACTCCGCAAGCATAAACACCTTATCCTCACTTACTTGAAAGGATTTATCAACTAAGGCCTAAAGTCTGAAGTGTCTCATGTTGTTGCTGTTTGTATTTCCCTGATCTGCAGCCTGCAATATCATCCACACTCCCTTCTATCTTAGCTATGGTGAAGCTTTATCCCCTTCTTGCCATAGTTTCTTACATCAATACTTTTAGCATTGCCATTGTTGAGACGAAAATTGTTGTTGGTATAGTAAAATAGTAACATAAAATGTTCATATTGAGGATTTCAAAATACTCTTTAGACTTACACCTGAAAACTCCTTAAATGAAAGCCACTCAGACAAAACCCTTTCTAGCTTCTGGAAAATGCCATTTTGATCCAAATACTTCAGGCTTAATGTGACAAAGTGGTGCTGGTCAGCTGTATAACACAGAAATATTTCTGGGAGTTTTCTCCTTTCTCTATTGTTGGAAAAGGAATTTTTAGGAACCAAAGGGATGATGTTTAACAAAAATCAAGCACTTATTATTTTTATCATGATTTTGCCCTTCTTTTTGATACAGTTTAAAAATCTGGCTTTATTGTTTTTTATCATGTTTCTTGAATCATTATATTAACTTTTACTAAAAAAACCCACAAAATAAAACAAAAAAAAATTATCCCCTCCTTTGACCCTGCTACATTAAGACAAAAGAAGAGTAATGAAATTCGCAGATCCTCTGTCTATTCTCTAATGCAGTGTTTCTACATTTAGTGAACTAATGATCCTAATTTTATTATTGAACTAGTATAATTATGTATTTTTTCTTCAGTGCATGTCACAAAGAGTGCATGTGATATTTCCCTCTACAATGTGTGCCATAATAATGCTTGAGTCCTAACTTCTAAAGTACTTATTCTAAGCAGAGAAGAGGTAAAAGCATTCTTTTTGTGTGAAAATACCCACACTCTCAAATAATTTTGAACGACTTTCTCTTTCCTCTTTAGTAATTAAAGGCTAATTGTTATTCTAAGCATTCTCTTAGCTAAGAAAAAAAAAATGTGAAAAAGAAGAGAAAAGGAATGATTCATAGACTAGACTTCGTACCATAGATTAATATTCCTACCTAATATTCCTAATTTGAGAACAGAATCTTTAGCCCTTTTCTTTTGAGAATATAATGACTACAAAACTACTTATCATGTTAACCTGGGTCATGCTTTGAATGATTAAATATTATTTTGTTAGAATATTGACCTTCACGTTTTTGTATTTAGGACTATATTATTGTCAGGTTTATGGTCCTAATTTCAGAATTTAGATTTTGAATTTTCAAGAGTCTGACTTGGAAGATTGATTATACTTTTTACAGAAAAATGGTTCATGAAAGTGTTTATATATAGCTGATTTAATGGTTCACAAATTAGATATGTGTTTATAGATATACCTGTTTCTC
>VZTB01014670.1:8829-27798 GCA_013397245.1 Thryothorus ludovicianus | reverse complement strand
CCACACCTTTAGTACTGTGTCCAATTCTGGCCTCCTCAGTTTAGGAAGGGCATTGAGACACTTGAGCATGTCCAGAGAGGAGAGCAACAAGGCTGGTGAGGAGTTTGGAACACAAGCCCTATGAGGAATGCCTGAGGGAACTGGGGTTGTTTATCCTGAAGAAAAGGAGACTCAGATGTGACCTTGTCACTCTCTACAACTTCCTGAAAGGTGGTTGTGTTAGCAAAGGGTCAAAATGTTCTGAAAGTCATGGGGAGCTTAGGTAAGATCTGAGGTAGGTAGGAAAGGAATACTGTGCTTTGTTTTTAGGAAACCAAGTGAAACTGCACCTGCACGAATCATGGCTAAATGTATTGATGTGATTATTGTTAATTTTTATTAAGAAATCAAGTGAGACTGCACCTGTATGAATCATAAGTTAAACATATTAATATGATTATTGTTAATTGTTATAGTGATCACTGTTTAAGCAAAAGTTAATTTTAGTAACAGCCAAAATGGTATAAATATGTATCCTTCAAGCAAATGGACGGAGCCTTGATTTGGATAGCTGTACCCCTGGCTCTCGCGCGCTTCAATATAAGCACCTGCATATAATCCGTCTGTGATTATGTGTTTCTGAACACTAACAGTTGTAGTCAGGTGAGGGTTGGTCTCTTTCTCCAGGCAGCAACTGACAGAACCAGAGGACACAGTCTCAATCTGCGCCAAGGGAAATTTAGGTTGGATATTAGGAAAATGTTTTTCATTGAAAGGGTGATAAAGTACTGGAATGTTCTGCCCGGGGAGGTGGTGGAGTCACTATCCCTGGATGTGTTTAATAAAAGATTGGATGTGGCACTTGGTGCCATGGTTTAGTTGAGTTGTTAGGGAATGGGTTAGACTCAATGATCTTGGAGATCTCTTCCAACATAGTGATTCTGTAATGATTGGAAGAGTTCAGCAGGTTGGTCATCGACTTCCTTCTGTATAGAATACAAATCTGATTTCTCGGTCATGAAGTTCTGTGTGGCCTCCCAAGCTAAATTCAGGGAGGAATCTTTTCCAGTCTCTGTGGCAACTAGAGAGAAGGAACAAGCATCTCAAAGCAGTTTTTGCAGAAAACTTAGATGCATATCTAATAATTGAACTAACAGTAGCAGTCTTTGAAAGAAACTTAAGGGCATTAAAATGCAATAATCACTACTCATAAACTTATTTGGTAAAACCTATTTAGATTATTTAGTACCTTAACAATACTGATCAAGATTCTTAACACCATGTAGACCAACTTAAGCTAGAGTAGCCAGCCATCCTTTTGAGGCTTTTTCGGTTTTAGATAAAATGGATTTTGTCAGGTTTGCACATTCTGTTACCCCCTATTTTGCAAATTTGGAATAAAATCCATAAACCAACCAATAATATAGCCATACTTGATATTATAGTCGTTGGGTACAAGGATCGGCTAACATGTGGTTGACTTATCCAGGAACAAATAACCATGCTGCAATATTGGAAACATTTCTCTGAAACCACACACAAAAAGAAACATTTAATGTATTTCATTTTAGAGTCTTTGATTGTTGCAGATCTGTCTGCAATGGATTTACTGTTTACTCTAGGGTCCAGTACAGTTCTTTTGTGTCCAGAGCTGCCTTTATTTGTGTATAGGGGATTTAGAAGTCTTCAGCTGTAATTTTCACAGTGGTATGAGTAGTCAAAAGTCTTTTCTACTTCTGCTTAAGTGGATCTTTATTTCATGTCCAGATGTACACACAGTCTTCCGGTTGGTGAGGATATACTTGAATGTTCAAGGTTATTAGAGAGGCTAAACCAACAAACTTATACAATGATAAGAGCAGACAGACATTGCTCTGTAAAATATCTATCTATCTATCTTGGCAGGTGCACCAGATGGGATAGGTTAATTTCCTTAGTTCAGAATGTGGGAAATATTCATCAGTAACTGATTCTCTGTTGGTGACCATTAGAGTCAGTAGCCACCCAAGCTAATGGTCCTTAAGTGCCCATTAGAGTAATAGGTACAATCCCAGTTTGGGGTAGTTTGACTGGTTGCCCCACCTTTAGGTTGTCCTGAAAGGCTTCAATTTTTTAATTTGGAGCTGATTCAAGGAACACTGGACTCTAGAAAGCTCTTGAAACAGGACTACTCATTTGTCCATATCAGTTATTTATCTGATATAACATAGAGGGTAACCTTTTATCCCATCCAGATTTGTGTGGCCTAAGGTAGCGTTTCAACAAACCATTGGCATGTTCCACAATCCTGTTTGCTTGGGGATAATAAGGTATATGAAAAACCCATTTGATACCTTCCCTTTTGGCCCAGTCTTGTACCATCACACTGGTGAAGTGTGATCCACTGTCACACTGTATAGAGTCTGGGACAGGGAGACTGGAAAAGCAGTCACTGAGTCCTGAAATAATATAATAGTAGCTTTGGCATCAGCATGTCTGCTTTTAGTGGCAACTAACAGTCCAGATATCACTTCCACACCTGTTAGTACATACTTGTAACCATTAAATGTCTTCAGAGGTCCAATATAATCTATTTGCCAGGTCGACCAGAGTGTTTTGTTGCTTTTGATATGTAGAGGCGATGCCAGGTCTGGATAATTTTGTCCAAGACTCAATTGACACTGGGAATATTGTGAGAGAAGGCCTTTACACATCTTCTTGGTCAATGGCCAGCCTCTGCTTTGTGCTGCAAAAAATAGAGCTTCCTGTCCAGTATGTCCTAATTTACAACGTACTCATTCACCCAATCAATACCAATGTTGTGGATCTTTCAACTGATCAAGTTTTGTCTTTTTAATTTTTGTCAGATGATCCACCTTGCTATTCCAATAAGTCTATAAGGCTTGATCACTGCCGTGAGCTTTGACTCATCCTATGTGGATTTGTTGGGATTGAGCCTGTAACAACAACCACTTCCAATTTTCCTTCTGCCAAACCTCTTTTCCATTCACTTGCCAATCTAACGCTTCCCACTAACACAACCACTGTGTGGCACCAGCCCTGACTGCATAAGAATCAACATATATCGTCCTTGCTTTTTCCTTTAGTGCCAGCAATACAGCTTTTAATTCTCTCACCTGTGCACTTCCCATTCCTTCTACTACTTCCATTCCTGTCTGAATGTTAAGAGCAACTGCTCTGTACTTCCATTTATCATTAATGCGTTTGACTGAGGCATCTGTGAACCAGACATCCTTTATTTCAGAGTCTGAAGTGAATGCAGGAGCCTCCAGTATAGGACTAGTTTTATATGGCTGTTCTAAATGTTGTGATGCCTTTGCAATGCATTACCATGCTCTCCCAATGGGGTAGCAATATGCATCCTGTCTTTGTTGCCTTAGCTTCACTATTGAAGACCAGGAGGTCTAGTAGTAAACTTGTGATGTAAGTCACTATCTTAAAACAGTTTTTTTCTGACTTAATTCTGCAAATATGTAAACAGACCAGGGGAGTGTAGTCTTTTAATAGTAACTAAAGTGTAGAGAATTCTTTTGTGGTCAAGTCAGAACTGGTAAGAGGCCTCCTGTAGGAGCTCAGCAGTTGTACAGGATACTTTAATGAATTGGGTCAAATCAGAAATAGACTGAAGTATCTCCTAATGTGGGCTTTTTAACCAATGCTTTTTTAAACCCTTCTGAAAAATGAAAAATAAAGTGTAAATTAAGGGAAACTTTACTGCACTTGAAATATATATTTTAAGGTAATTGTGATGTGTAACATCACACTTGAAAAAGGAGAGCTTCATTTTATAAATATATCTATTTGTCTCGGTTTAAGACAATTTTATGGGGTGGACACTAAAAGGAGTTACCTTTCCTTAAGTTTAACCAACCCCTTTTCACCAATTAGGAGAAACAAATGCGAGTAAATATAAGTGAAAAAATAGCACTTTCATAAAAAAAATCAAAACAGCAACAGGCAAAAAGTAACAGCAATAGTCACTAATTACAAAGTTGCTGAAATCTTGCAGACTCCCTGGGAACAGAGAGAAACTCAAAATGCCAGAGTAAAACTCCCCCAAGATGGCACCCTCTGCAGACAACTGCATGTAGGGAGACAAAGGGAAAATGGCAGACTCCCCCCCTCAAAATGGCACCCTCTGCAGGTGACCATGTTTTGGAAGACAAAGGGAAAATGGCAGACATATGCTCCCCCCAAGATGGCACTTCTGCAGAAGACTGCAGTCTGGGAGACAAAAGAGAGATGGTAGACAAATCCTACTCAACTTTCCCCCTGGAACAAAAAGAACAGGAAGGTAGGAGATTACAAAGCAGTTTTAGTGGCAGGTGGGAACCGCTGGCATGTGTGGGGTCAGCGCTGCATCTCGCTACCACCTCCTGCCACCCACTGGACTTCACTGGTGTTAGTGATGCTGGTCTTAGGCCCTTGCTCCAATGGGGGGGAAGACAGACTCTTGAACACCAGTGAGCAGTGGCCCAACTCCAGACTGGCTCTGGCTCTGTGCTGCTGATAGATATTGCAAAATTCACTCTGAAACATTTTTTGTTTGCAAAATTCAGTTTCTTGAGTTGCTAGTCAGCCAAGCTGTGTGAAGAGCTCTTACAGTAACCTATTGATTACTTGCACAGCAGTTGCTTCGATGAAGTACTTCATTTTCCTTTCATATTTGAGGAATACAGTACACTGCTTTGAGAGGGTGACAAAGTAGTTTTAGTGAAACTCGTTTGCATATTTACAAGGGTGCCCTCTGTGACCACATTAAGTATGGCTTGCACTTTTTCAAGACAATGCTGCTGAGTTGACTGATTTTTAAAAGTACAAGAACAGGGAAAAATCAATAGTCTAAATGACTTGTTTAATATATTAGTTAAAGGAAGGAAACCTGGAATGCTTTTATTCTGAAATACTGTGCTATGACCAGTGATAACTGTCTGTACTGCTGTTGTTGTATGTGCAAAATTAGTCTCAGTTCCTTCACTGGTTTAGGTTTTAAACTGAAACCTTGCAAACTGACTACAATTAGTTTCTTGGAGATAAAATATCAATCCATTGTATTTTGTATCTGCATTTAGTGTAGCTATATTTTATAAAAGCATGAAACTTAACTTTTGCTTCTTCTAGAGCAGAGGGATGAGAATGACAAAATATGTAACTGTTTTTTAGCTCTTTGTTATTGAAGCTGTGTTAAGTGAGAGAGTCATCATGTGGCTTTCTTGGTCAAATCTAAATGCATGAATTTATCGAGGTGGCTTCAGCTAAGTGGGCTACTAATGCATGAATAGTAGGCAGTGACTATGAACGGGACTTGATGTAACAGATGCCTTGGTTGTCTGATGGGATGAGGAAGCTGAGATAACTTGATTAATTCTAGTTCTAGAAGCAGCATACCACTTAGTTTTACTGGCCGTTTTCAGTGATCAAACTTTACATTGTCATGTATTGTGTCAATAATTGAAAGGCTTAATTTCTAGGCAGTTAGGTAAATGATACATGTGATTGTTTGGAGTGAAGAAGTGTTTAGGATTAAACAAGAGTTTAGCTCATAGAATAAGATATATTTGAAGAGAAGAGAGAGTAAAATACCGAATTTATAGATGACAGGCTAGGAAAATAACTATCCAAGTTATGATGCCTGAGATAAAGTAGAGGTCGAAGAGCTCAGTAGATCCCTGAGGAGGTATATTTAAAGAGGCTATAGTCTGAATGACTACCCCTTTTACATTGTCTGCTTTCAATGCGTATTAGTGAAGGCATGGAAGACAATTGTTTCATTTTGTAGGAAAGAATCTAAGCTTTGAAAATGGAAAGCAGGTTGCCAAACTGTAATTTAGCTGTCCGGTAGCTTCTGAAATTGTAAAATACATTTAAAGTTATAAAGTTGGTGTTTTCTTGCTTGTTTTCTTAACCTTACATCCCAATTTAAATTTTATAAATATTTCTTTTGTGTGTCAGATACACTCTGTTTCTCAGAAAACGCTGACTTTCTACGTAATTGAAGGGTGTTTCCTGAATTGTACTTTATCAGAAGCAGAAGTTTTTTGTATTGGATCATGCTGGAGACTCCACCATTACAGTGGTAAAACAGAGATAGTGACTTCATTTTCTACAACTGTTTGAAACAGATTTATTCATAAAGTTAAATGTACATTGATAAGATCGTACAATATAACAGAATTTATTTTATTATAAAGTATAGTCAAATTCTGTTTTAATTCTCATCAACAGGCAATAAATGGCTTAATTTTAAAAAGATCAGATATGTGTTTTCTATCTTCCCCCCCCTTCATAGTAGTGAATATCTATGATACCCAGACCTGAGAAAAATGGAGGGGTTTTTTTTTCCTTTTTTTTTCCCCAAGGCTATAAGTTGCGCTGACCTAGGAATAAGGATGGGGAATTCAATGTTAGCCTGGATAAATGGAAAGAGGTGTCAATCATGAGTATGCACTTAAGCGAATCATGCCTGTTATGAGGTCCATCTTTTTGTCCCTCCTTGAATAACAAAATGAAGTTGAGATGAAGTGTTGAGAAACATTTACTGAAAGGAGGAAATGTAGGAGGATGGGCAATGAGACACTGAGCTGTGATTTTTAGGAAGTAAAAGGAGAGTCACAAAAGACAGTAAAGGTCAAAAGTTCTGGGAGAGGAATTGTGAATTTATAGAAGCACTGAAGCATAAAGGAATATCAATCCTGAAGCATTCCCAGAAAAGCTTTCCACCAGGGGCCTTGGCAAGAACCATCCCAGTGTGATGCATTGTACTAGAACCACCAGGCTCAATGGTAGAATAGCATTCCAGGCAAGGACCTCAGTGTACTCAATTATTTGGCAATGTGAGTGAGAAGATGAGGTGGGGCAGGTGATGTTATGATGTAACACAAACACCTCAGGCAGAAGTTATATGTGTGAATGAGGTGGAGGAGTCAGCAGCATGAGTGTAAAAACAAGTCTGTATATTAGCCTTGCATACATGTAGTTTTATTGGTGGATGGGGTGTTATCTGTAGCTGTATTTTGGGCCAGGTAGCTTGGAAGGGATAGCATTGCATGTGACCTTGGTAAGGAAATGAATGTTCTGAACCTGGGGATGGGGGAGTGTGGTATAATGGAATAAGCAAATATACCTATAATGAAGTTCCTGCCACCTGATGCTGGTTTGCAGTGCAGTGGGAAGGGTATGTTTGCGGTGTGGACTGGTAGTGGGACTGCTGCTGAGGTAGCCTGCAATTTCATCTTCCATCAGTAACTCAGTACAAGTAGTATAAGTTGCCAGCAACATGTTCAGCATATGTTGGAGGGATTTTTGACAGGCTCATCCTCCACAAAGTTCAGTACCGTTACCCTCTGCTCTCAGCACTGAGTGGCTCCTCTTATATGGGCAAAAGCACTACCAGGCCTTTGTTCAATTTGCTTTCCTGTGAAAATGAATATACTTGTGAGCAGGAGGTTGTTGTAAGGTTTGCTAGCAATATGTGGTCTAGATATCTAATTGCAGTGTCCAGCATGGTGGTTACAGCTCATTAGCCCTGACATGGGCATGCTGGTGCAGTGATGCAGGTACTAAGAGTTGGTGTTATGATGAAAGGGCCTCCATTAACTTGAGCTGTGTGTGTCAGCTGTTCAGACTGTTGTGCTGGCCTATAAAACCCAGATTGTGTCATGAAGGTGGTGTGCTGATCAAAGGCTGAGACTAATAGTCTATGGTCTTTGTGAATACAAGCTTAAAGCTAAAATATAAGCCTGATCTTCTTTCTAAGTCTGGTAACCTTAGGTTGCCTGACAAAGATTATAAATTATAAAAGCCATAAACCTTTATTTTGAGAGAAGTTGAAATTGTATTTCCAGTTATAATTTAGCAGTGTTATCACTCTTCCGCCTCTGTTTTTTAGGAAGTGGTTTATTGGCCAAAAAAAATAATTCTACTCTTTATTCAAGGGAGAGTAGATTACAACAGGAGGGCACTGAGAAGTGCAGGACTCATTTCTCTGTCAGTCGCACTTAGACTAGCTTAAAGTGATCATGAAGCTCTGACTGCTGCCTGGGGAAAGGAGACCAAGCTGCTGTGCTTGGAAGTTCACTATTGGCAAAAGGTGGTGGCCTGATTGTTCCAAAGATGGCAGCATGGGCCTTTCTTGAGCTATGATGTGTGTTGGGTCTGCAAGAGTGAGCTATTTTCCACATTTCTTCATCCATAGTTTTTTTTCTTGTTATAACACATTGACCATGGGACAAGTTCCCCTACCATGCTACCCCAGTGGCTAAAAGCAGCACTAAGATTGTGCAAAACTGGTGGAGGAAAGAAGTGCATTGGAAGCCCTGTTGAAAACTGCACAGTGCGAATAAGTCCATTTACAGGACAAAAATTACTTCCCTTCATGGTAAAGAGACATTTAATGGAGTTTTATGCAGACCTGTCTGGGATAGAATGCTTTGGCTTTCTCAACTGCTTGCACTGGGGGAGATAAAAGCTTATCAACAAGGTTTCCTTTTAACAGTAGCCTTTTTTGATGTGGAAGGATTGATTTGGATTGCTCACTTCCTAGAGTTCTCCTACAGGTCTGCCTAGAAGATTTTGGCTGTCAGACTCTTAAGATATGCATGAATGAGAGACTGTGTCACTGTAGGGACGGTCATGACACAATAACGACCAAAAGTTTCCAAAGCAGAAAAAGCATTTAATTTAACCACGCATCCCTTTTTATACACCAAAGCGTGCACTTCACTCATTGGCTACATTAGGACAGCCCCATCATTTTCATTGGTACAAAGCACCCAACACCACCACTGTGAGAAAGTGTCCGCAGAAAGTTTAAACATAGATTATTCGTTCTATTTTTCAGCCGCAGGTGTCCTTTGTTTGTCTCTATTCCCTCAGTTTCCATGTGAAAGGCCTTGCTTTCCTTCTCTTCACAGATTAACTCGAATCTTATCAAATTCTTCTTCTGTTAGCTCCTTCTCTTTGTTCATAGACCAGCTGTTAACCCCTTCCACAAGACTGAGTCTTTAAGCTGTACATAGAAGGGTACTTTGCCTCTTGGTTGTCTCCTGCTACAAAGGATGCTTCATGACTTCCAACACTAATTAAAGCATCTAGTTTCCTTCCTATCTTCTGCTGGTAGTGTTTATTGTACATGTTTATCCAAGCTTTTAAACTAAATACTTCACCTTCCTGAAATTAGGAAATTTCTTAGTCTGTTGTCTTTCCTGTTCCATTGTTGTGCTGCTAAGTCTTCTAAAATTAAATGCCTCCTTTCTGTCAAATTATATTTTAGGCTGATCACAGGTGTTTAATGTGATACTTTTGTGAACTGACCATGATTTCTGCAAGCTAAGTTTATTAAAGAAGTACCAGCTTGAACTCTTGTCCCCTTAGTGAATGAAGAGCAGTCAGGTATATCAGTCCTTCAGTTTTTATACCAATTAGTTTTTCATGGCTGTCTTCCTTTTAATCCTTTCACTTCTACCCCTACTTCCTCTTTGCTATTTTGAAGGCAAACAATTGGAGAAACTTGCTGTTCAGAGTAACATACTGAGTTATATGCAGTTTTGTTGCTCACATGAAGCTAACAACTAGGGAAAAGAAGTCCCCATGAGTAATGCAAGAGGTTCTTTAAACAGAGTCAAATAAAACAAAAGCAATTTGTTTTGAAGTTCGGCTAAGCTATATTCAGTGTAAGAAGTACTATCCCAGCAAGGCTGAAGGCTAGTAGGACTTGAGTAAGAGGAGAGTAGCAGTACTTGTAAGCTTCTTTTATCTTAATGAAATTCTTAAATTATTTCATCTGCTATTGGTGGATGTATGTACTTTAATTATTATGCTTACACGAATCCAAGATTGTGACACAGATTCAAGTTAGTCTAAAAAAAGTATTTTCAGTTACATTTTATTTGTAACCAAGTATGTTTTGTCTTTAATCTGGGGAAAACTTTTTTTTTTTGCCTGTGTCAAAAGGCATTTTTATTGGAAAGGCATTTAAGAGCCTGGGTATTTTGTGTCCTACAGTTGAGCGAGCTTCCTCAAACCTGCCAAACAAAATGCAGTGGGATTGATGTTTTTTAGTGGAACAGACAGCTCACAGTGGGTGTTCTCATCGCAACTCTGGGGCTGAGTGAAAAACAGTCTATCACCATAAAACAGAATTTACCTAATTATTTGCTTACAAACTTGCTCAAAAGTTTGGAATTTTGCAGAACTGGTTAAGGATTCCTGACTTGTACTTGCCATCCTTTCCAAAGTCCTCCAGAAGCATTATATAAATACCTTCACACCAGCTTAAGGTGAGAATGCTGTCTCTGGGTGCATGGCCAGAAGCTCCTTGCTGTAATTTCTTCTTTGGACCTTCATCTTGCATCTTCCTAAAAGACAGCATGTAAAATCCTATGGTTTACTTTCCAGTCTCTGTTGGGAGACAATTTTGTTGTTGGAGCAATTTTTGTAGAGTGATAAATGTGCCACTAGCTGTGCCTTTGAATAGTTTTTGTTGCTGCAATAGGTGTGAAGTTATACAGAGTTGTTTGACCTAGTTGAGAAGTCTAAGACAATGCTCAGGTTTTTAATTTTGAAGATATGAGGAAGAGGTCATACTGGGTTCAGATAACTACTACTATTATAATTGTTTAGTTTTATCCACTTTGTTGTTATTTGAATTCAGGTCAGTGAGTTCCTTTCAGTTTCTGATGAATTGACCTTGGCCGGGTTCCAGGTGTCCACCAAAACCTCTCTATCACTCCCCTCAGCAGCTGGAGAGGAGAGAGAAAATATAATGAAAGGTTCAAGGGCAGGGAGAGATCACTCACCAATTACTGTCACAGACAAAACAGACTTGACTTGGGGATATTAGTTTAATTTATTACCAATCAAATCAGAGCAGGATAATGAGATATAAAAAGCAAATCTTAAAATACCTAAACTCACCAACCCCCTTTTCCCATACTCATCTTCACTCCCAAGTTCTCTACCTCTTTCTCCTGAGCAGCACAGGGGGATGGGGAATGGGGATTGTGCTCAGTTAACCACACATTGTCTCTGCCGCTCCTTTCTTCTCACACTCTTTCCCTACTCCAGAANGAGCAGGATAATGAGATATAAAAAGCAAATCTTAAAATACCTAAACTCACCAACCCCCTTTTCCCATACTCATCTTCACTCCCAAGTTCTCTACCTCTTTCTCCTGAGCAGCACAGGGGGATGGGGAATGGGGATTGTGCTCAGTTAACCACACATTGTCTCTGCCGCTCCTTTCTTCTCACACTCTTTCCCTACTCCAGAATGGGGTCCCTCCCATGGGAGACAATCCTTCACAAATTTCTCCAGTATGGGTCTTTTCCATGGGGTGCAGTCCTTCAGGAACAGACTGTTCCAGTTTGGGTCCCCCATGGGCGTCACAGGTCCTACCAGAAGCCTGCTCCAGCATGGGCTCTCCCATGGAGTCACAGGATCCTTCAGGGCACATCCACCTGCTCTGGCATGGGGCCCTCCATGGGCTGCAGAGTGGATCTCTGCTCCACCATGGGCTGCAGGGGCATATCCTGCCTAACCACAGTCTTCACCATGGGCTGCAGAGGAATCTCTGTTCTAGCACCTGGACCACCTCCTACCCCTCCTTCTCCACTGACCTTGGTGTCTGTAGAGTTTTTGTTCTCATATATTCACTAATTTCTCCCAGCTGTTGTTGTGCAGCAGTTTTTCCCCCTTCTTAAATATATTATCACAGAGGTGCTGCCACCATTGCTGATTGGCTTGGCTCTGGCCAGCAGTGCCAGCAGTGGGTCTGTTTAGGAGATGGCTGGGACTAGCTCTGTTGAATATGAGTGAAGCTTCTGGCATCTTCTCACGGAAGCCACCCTTGTAGCCCTCTCTTTTACCAAAACCTTGCCACAAAAATCCAAATACAGAGCTATGCAGATTGTGGCAGATTTAAATCATCCAGCAGTATCTTTAAATGTATCCATCTTTAAAGATAAAATTGTGTGCAGACTAGGAGATGTGGCTCATGAAATTAATTTCACCACACATTTTCTGCTAAATGCACCCCAGAAGATTTTAGAGTACATCAAGTGCTTTGATAGATTTCCATCAAGTTGAATCTGTTATAGAATTAGAATGTGAATATTGGGTCTGTTTTAGCTCAGAATACTTGGGCAGAAACAACAGGCACAAAACTCACTAGTCTGAGTCTTTAAGAGATACCCTTTAATAGTATCTTCCCATGAATAACACTGTTCCAGGTTGTCATGGTTTGACACTGGCCAAATGCCAGGCACCCACGAAAGCTGTTCACTCACCCTCTCATGGCTCTCAGCTAAGCAAAGGAGAGGCAAAAAAAAAAATAACAAAGGGCTCATAAACTGAGATGAGGACTGGGAGAAAACACTAAGGGCAAAACAGGTTCAAATTTAAAGGTGTAAAGTAAATTTATTATTAACAGAGTCAGAAGAGGATAATGAGAAGTAAAATAAGCCTTTAAAACAGCCCCTTCTTTCCTATCAACAGCACAGGGAGATAGAGTGTGGGGGGTTTGGTCAGTTCATCACCCAAGATCTTTTTCTGCTCACTCAGGGAGAGGAGTCTTTTCTCTGCTATGCTGTGGCGTCCCTCCCACGAGAGACAGTTCTCCGTGAACTTCTCCAGCATGGCTCTAATCTCACAAGCAGTAGTCCCACCAAAACTGCTGCAACGTGAGTCCCCCTCCCATGGGCAAACAGTCTTCCCAAAACTGCTGTGGTGTGTGTCACTTGTCCACGGGGTGCAGTCCTCTAAGGATAGGCTGCTTGAGTTTGGAAGCAAGGGCCCTCTCTCTTCATTTGGATCTTCCACTGGATTGTTGTGGCGTGGGACCGGCCATCGACACTGGATCACCACTTTCTTTGGCATCCACCCACTCTGACGTGAGTACTTCTTTCACGGGCTGTGAGTGGATCTCTGCATGCTCTGTGGACCTCATGGGCTGGAGCACCTCGCTTATGAGGAAAGCCTGAGGGACCTGTGCCTGTTTAGCCTGGAGCAACAAAGGTAAAAGCAAAACTGAACCCTGTGCTGTTTATTATGAACATGCCACAAACAGTTGAGATTTAAACCTTATATTTGTAAGCAAAATGTGACATGCACCTCATTAGATGCAGTGGTTGTGAACTTTTTCAAATCCTTCAACTTTTAATTGCTAAAAAATTGAAATGCATTCCTGACGATTGTAAGATTTTTAAGATCTTTTTACATTCTAGTTATTCTGAATACAGTTGGTGCATCCTGATTAAGCTTGCTTTAATTTGATTCATGTGGGGAGAGTGAAAGGAACTCAAAGGTGAAAAAGGCATCTGAAAGTTGTAATAACTTCAGTTAACTTGGTTCTTTAGAAAAAATTTGTTTCTTCAGAAAATTGAATGAAGTATGCATGTGCTATATCTTGTTCATCATTTGAAGTTTGCTATACCTGAAATAAAATATGAAACTTGGAATTGTACCATAATTGGCAGGGTTTTTTAGAGTGAAAAATATAGTTGGTGAAGAGAATCTGTGGCTTTTAATCAGTTCATTGAAAGTTATGCTGTTCTCGAGCTGTTGACAGCATTAAAAATTGATATACATCTACCCTGTTAGACTTATATCGGCCTACCTAGTGTTTCACATAAAGCCGGAACAGGATCTACAAGAAAACCTTCATTAACCCTACATGCCAGTGGTGATTTTGCTGCTCCTCTTGCTAATGCTCTTGCATGTCACAATAGCACTTAGCAGGAGGATAACCTATTTTTGGCTCTCTGAGGTTAATTACATTTATCATGCTGTTTACACAGACTAATTTTGAAGGCTATCACCAAATAAGTGTGGGAAGGAAAAAAAAAATCTTTCTGAGTATATTGAAATGCTTATGTGTTTTGGAGGCTTTCTTCCATTATAAATACAGAATCTACTTGCCAGCTTTTATTTTCTGCATGTACTAATAGGTTTTCCATACATCTACAGCTATTTATCGTTTGAACAGCTTACAAAACCTCAGGCTTTCCAGAGATAAGGTGAGCTGGCCTCTGGGTGGAACAAAGACATTCAGTAGGGTGAAAAAGGTATGGGATTTTTTTTTCCTCAGAAGCACAAGTGTAAAGGCAGCAGGCAACATGAGCTCAAATCAGAAACACATCTGTAAACTTAATTGCCCTGATTGTGGTGTTACTGAATAGCAAGAATTTATTTTTAACTTATTGTCTTTATGTTAACATTTAGCAAATAAAATGGCTACTTTTTGGGTTGTAAAAAAATGTAATGCACAGAAAATAATTCTGTTAAAATAGAGGGAAGGACAAATTATGTGATTTATCTTGTTGAGGAATGGAGAGATCACTAGGGCTGAACTAGATTAATTAAACCCTGGAGCTCTTGGCTTTTCCTGAATTTGGCATTATATGGTAGTGTTATGGAAATACTCATTCAAATAAGTGACCCCTACTGTTAATAAACCAGTATCTTGATGTGCTTGCTTTTGTAATACTCCTTCCACAGCCATAGTACCTCTTATTTTTCATGTTAGATAAAGGAATGCTACTCATCTCCCCCTTTATTTGCCAAGGCAAACAGCTCCATTGCAGAGGATCAACACGAACAGGGCAACATTCTAGAGGCAGGGGAACCCCAGGAAACACTGAGACCCATGTGGAGCTGGCAGCTTGTCCTAGAGTAGCTACTTCAGCATGAGCGGAGCCAGGAGTGACTGCTCCTAGTCTCATAAGGAGCCCCTAGGGAGCGGGAACGACCAGGGCATGGCTCAGCAGTAGAAGACCCACTGATGGCTGAGTGGGAGAATCGAAGTACACACAACCCAGCAACTTGGCACCAGTCTGTGACCATCTGGGAGAAGCTAGCAGAGGCATCAGACAGGCACAGTAGTTGCCGCAGAAGGGCACAGAGTCCCCATGATCCCCAGTCTCACTAGCATATGCTCCCTCAAGTGTGGTTTTGACACATCACAGTGCTCATTCCCCTGTAGCTGCTGGAGTCATGGCACCAGTTGTGTCAGAGGTTTCTACCCAGACAGACCTTCTGATGGTCTCAGGTTGTCAGGAGCGCCTTATGCCATGAGGCTGGGGCTGAACATCATCTCTTCTGCAGAAGGTGTGTTGTTGATAAGCTGTATCACCAGGTCAAGGAGTTACATGAGGAGGTAAAGCTGGCTGTGCAGCATTTGTGAGAATGAGTGAGATATTGACTATTCTCAGAGCTGCTAGTCTCAGGAGTCTCAAACCTCCGTTGCAGTGGAGAGGCAGGTAGGCTCAGAACTATGTCAAGCACTAAGGCAAAGGTCTGTTGAACATGCAAGCTGGAAGCTGGTCACTGCCCATCCAAGGAGGAAGGCTTCTCCTAAAACTTAGAGTTGACAAATGGATTTATGTCTTGGTTTAAGACAATTAAAACAGCTATCTTATTAATCACCTCAGTTGGAATCTGCCTGTGTCCATCTTGCCACTTCACCCCTAGGAACTGAATTCCCTGTGCAGGTCCCTTGACCTTACTTTGATAGAAAAATCCACTTGCAGGAGAATCTGGATGATTTTTTCCCCTTTCCCAAAAACTTTGTCTGCCGCGTTCCCTCATATGATGATGTCATCAATGTACTGCAAGTGTTCTGGAGCCTTACCTTTTTCCAGTGCAGTCTGGATCATTCCATGGCAGATAGTGGGACTGTGTTTCCACCTCTGGGGCAGTCGGTTCCAGATGTACTGGACCCTCCTCCAAGTGAACATGAACTGTGACCTGCACTCTGCTGTTGAAGGAAGGGAGAAAAAGTCATTAGCAATATCAGTAGTGCCACCACTTTGCTGCTTTGGACTCCACACTGAAGTTCCAGCATGTCTGGTACAGCAGCACTCAGTGATGGTGTGACTTCATTCAGGCCACAATAATCTACTGTTGGTCTCTACTCTCTATTAGACATACACACAAGCCATATAGGGCTACTGAAGGGTGAGCAAGTGTTGCTGACCACTCCCTGGCTCTCCTGTTCACAGATCATCTTGTGTATGGGAATCATGGAGTCTCAGTTTGTGCAGTATTGTCGATGATGCACTGTGGTGGTGGCAATTGGTACCTGCTTGTTCTTTGACCCTCAGCAGTTCTACAGCAGATGGGTCGTCTGAGAGACCAGGAGAGGTGTTCAACTGTCTAATCCCTTCTGTCTCACAGCAGCTATCCCAAAAGCCCACCTGAGTCCTTTTGGGTCATTGGAATAATCACTCCTGAGGTAATCTATGCCAAGAATACATGGTGCCTCTGGACCAGTCACGATGGGGTGTTTGTACCACTCCTTCCTGGTCAAGCTCACCTCAGCTTCCAACAGAGTCAACTGCTGAGAATCCCCTGCCACTCCAGCAATGGAAACAGGTTCTGCCCCCACATGTCCCAATGGGATAAGAATACATTTTGCACCAGTGTCAACCAAAGCCTTGTATTTTTGTGGTTCTTATGTGCCAGGCTGCTGGATCCATTCAGTTCAATGGACATGATTTTCCCTGGCCTCTACCTGGCTAGAGGCAGGGTCCCTCTACTTCTGGCCAGTGTTCCCTCCCTGGGCATACATTCTGGAGGTCCCTTCAAGGGGATCAGACATCATCCTCCCTTCTGTTATACCTATTAGCTCGATCACAGGAAATTGGTGCTACTTTCATTCTGGTGGAACTCCCTCTGTTAATAGTTTTCTCCTTTAGCTTATGCACCTGTGCTGCTAGGACAGAGGTGAGTTTTCCATCCCATCTTCTCATGTCTTCCCCATGATCACACAAGAGAAACCACAGATTGCCTTGTGGGGTGTACCCCCTCTCCCTAACCAGGGGACATCTGCTTCTTATAGCACATGCTCTGGTCTGTACTGACAAAACTTGGAGAAAGTCCTCTTTAAGCTCCTTCCCGAGTTTCCGATGGCTTTCTTCAATCCTCTTCCAATTTCCACATATGCTCAGTCAAGTCTTTTTACGTGGAGACTTGGGCTTGTGTTGGGGCATGGACAGTATCTTCGTATGTCTGGAGTCTTCTTGTCATAGTGCCCACCCTCTCGTTTCCCTCATTCCATTGCAGTGATGCTAGGAACTGAGAGTACACTTGTGTCTCAAGTCGTGCAAGTTTGAGCCACATCAGTGTTGTACATTTTCCCAAATCTGGACTCTTAGTGGGTTGGTCGTCATTTGAGAAGAGGATAGTTATTACAGACAGTTCCTGCAAGTGTTGGATTCCTTGCTCCATGGTCTTCCAAGGGCTTTGCTGCAGCTGGAGATCTGGGCACAGGTATCTCTCCTTCACACTTGCTAAGAGTCGCATCCAGAGGCTGAGATGTTCTGGCCTCCTCACAATCCCCTGGTCAATACCCACATAACATGACAGAGATCCCAAGTGCCTCACTTCAGTACCATCCAAAACTGTACTGTCACCTGCAGTGTCTCAGACTCGGATCAACCAGCTCAATATAGACTCATCGGTTCATTGGCTGAGGTCTTTCCTCAGACTGCAGAGACTTTCTAAGGACAAAGATTCAGTGATTATTTCTGGTTCTAATTCCTCTGCTGGATATGAGGGTTCTGCCTCTCTATCATCATCCACCAGGCAAATGGTCTTATATTTTCTCCTCTGGACAGGGACAATTGCTATTGGCTTAGGCTGTCCTGGTTTAACTGCAGCCTGAGTGACCATGTTGTCTGCTGATTTGTTCTCCTTTTCCTCTGGCTGCACTTGATGCTGTACAGTAACAAGCAGCATGCAATAAGCATTAGCCAGGGCCCAGCACAGTGTAATGAGCTGCCTCTCTTTGGAGCTGCCACTGCAATTTTCTTTTATATATTCTGCTACCTTAGCTGGGTTCAGTATTTGTTCAGGGGGGAATTTCCAAACTCTTGGGGCAGAATATGTCTGCAAAATCTGGCCCATTTCCTTCACATCCCATGCCACTCAAGATTTTCCCACCACTGGGGCAGATCTCTGGGCAACCTCCATGGAAATCTCAGTCTGATTCTAAATGTGTTGTAGACCATACAGAGGAGACATAGCAGAATTAACAACAAAAATATGGTGTCTTTAACATCCAGAGGGAAATGAACATTCTCAAAAGGTGATATGTCAGACCTGAAGGGGGAGAAAGGTGAAAGTTTGGGAAAAATCATTCCCTACTTTTCTCCCACAAGGCTGCGTGTGATTATTACTAAACCCCCAGAAGTAGCAGCTGAGACCAGGACAGGGAAACAACAAATGCGCATCCCAAATGATCTTCATTGCCTCTGATGTTGTCTTTGTATAAGCTGATATCACAGAGAGTATCCACAAAACAATCTTGGTTTGTGTCCCTGATCCAAAAAAGAACTTTATCTTGGGGAAATTGTACCATATATATGGAGAAGTATACAAGCTTAGGTGCCACAGCTCCATGACTAGACTGAGCAGTATTATGATCAGTGAGTTCTGTACACAATATACAAATGTTTTGGTCAAAATTGTTATGTTTTCCTTTTGTCTCTTGTGCCCCTTTAGTTGAGTGCAAAATATGTCTTGGTTTAGGACAATTTAAAGAGGTGGACAGTGTAAAATGAGTTACCTCCCCTTATACTTTTAACCAATCCCTTTCCACCAACTGAGAGAAACAGATAAAAGTGAAAAAATATCAATTTAATTAAAAAAAAAGAAAGAAATATAAAGCTACTATTATATAACAGTAATAGTAACTAGTTACAAAGTTGCTGAAATCTCATGGACTCCCCAGAAACAAAGAGAAACTAAAAAAATGGTGGAGTACTCACCCCAGGATGCTGCTCTCCACGGATGACTGTGTGTAGGAAGACAGGGAAAATGGTGGCAGCCTTTTCTTCCCCCCCTCTCCCCTTATTTCCCTTGCAGCAGCAGCTCTGTCAAGAAAGGCAGCTGGCATACTCCAACGGCTGGTATTTTGTCATGGGCTAGAACTCGTGGAAAGACCTTGCCTTCATCTTGGCAGACGATGGCAGGCAGCTAGCTGGGGCGATGTCA
>VZTB01014667.1:52088-71716 GCA_013397245.1 Thryothorus ludovicianus | reverse complement strand
AAATGCTACTGTGTTGTTTGAATTCCTGGCGTGGAAATGGGGAAGTTAAATATGGAACACTGAGTAAGTGTCCTTGGAAAAATAAGGACTGAAGCTAAGGCAGGAAAAAAAAATCAACACTGGAGATTTTTGATCTCATGATGATTTCTGGGATGTGTGTCCAAGTGGCCACAAATGTGCTGTTAAAGGAAACTGCTTACGACTGTTCAGTTTTGCCTAGTGATACACAATTCCAAGACAATTTTTCTGATGGAGAGGATGGACTGCCCTTGTCTTGCTTTCGATGGCTTGATGCCTTCCCCAGCTCAGCCAGACAGTCTGACAACACCAAGAGTTTACTGAAGGGATGCTTAGTCTTTGACTAAAGCCTCATTCGGAGCACACAAGAGAACAGCAAAGATGGCTCCATGGAAAATGGTGGGCAGATCACACTGAGGAGGATTTATGCTCTTGTCTGAGGAAGGTGAAACAGCAGGATTCTTTCAAACCCTGTTGTGTGCAGGCACAGGGTCAAGAGAGAAAGGCATGATACTTCAAATGATTTCAGGAAAAAGTCTTATGTTGTTTGATTCTAAGTTTCTGAAGACATACTGTTTTTCCCTTCGTCATTTGGGAACCAAGATTTCTTCTTGGCACAGTGGATGTTGGACATGGAGAAAGTGCAGGTGACTTTACATGACCAACAGCAAAAGAGCTATTGGGATGAGCTGATCTGGTGGTAATGGAGTGTCTTTCCTACCCAGAAAGCTCTTAGAAAGGGAAAAGTGACATTTCCTAGAATGGCCCAGGAAAGTAGTAGGAAAGAAAGTAAAAGTTACAGACAAGCACTGGTGGAACTGGGCACTGTTTTGCCCTACTCAAATTACTGCTCTCCCTTGAGGGGCCAAGTGCCAGCCCTGGTGTGGGACATGTCACATCCTTCCACCTCAGTGACTATCAGTGTTCTTGGCACTATTTATTTATGAGTATGGACAACTCCTGCAGAGCAAGGCACTGTCAAAATACTGGCATCTGCTATAAGACAAAGGAGCACAGCAAGACATTTATCAGGGTAGGTGCAGTGGTCTTGAAATACCAATGCCTTGGAGAGATGTAATCTAAAAACAGATTCTAAGTTTCACTAAGGATGGGCAAACAGAAAAGGCAAAAATTAAGTCAGAAAACTGTAGATTGAAAATTAATTAAAAGTAACAAATAAAAAGAAAATGTTGAGTGAATGTCAGACTCAAGGTGTGTATGTGAAATAGATAACTTTTATTTACTGAGAAAGAGAACACCTGACTTTATTAATAGAACCATGGAATGGTTGAAATTGGAAAGGACCTCTGCTCAAACAGGGCCATCTAGGGACAGTTGCCCAGAACTATGCCCAGATGGCTTCAGAGAATCTCCAGAAATGGAGACTCCATAAATTCTCTTTTTCATCACTTCTTCAAATTTGAAAAATGAAGTTCAATGTGCCACACTTCCCATAAATTTTATCTTAACAGGAAAAAACAGCTTGAATGAGAGTAGCAATAAATTAATAAATTATTGAAGAATAACCAAGTTAGATGCATTAAGTATCCTCAAACTGACTTGAATCAGTTCTGTGAAATCAAATGTATTAACTCTAACTCTACATTTATTCAAGTGTTCATTCAATAATCTTTGAACTGTTGAGAATCAATTTTTATAACAGATTGGAAGACTCCCAGAGGATTAGATAAGAACATCTTTCAATTTATCTCCAGGAAAATAAAGAGTCCTATCTGTGGTCTAACGGAATGCTTCACCCAAGTTGAATTCACAAGAAGATAAAACCCAAATTATTAAACAATAAAGAGCAAAATGGCAAATACTAACAAAGATGCTAAAGCAATAGAAAAACCCACAGGGACCTATCTGGAAGAAATAATTCAGTCTAATTATTAATAATTGAGTCTAATCTCCTTTTCTGACAGGGAAACATAGCTTAATGAAAATAAGAAGCTGGCTGCTGTGATGCATTTGTATGTGATTGTGCAAAGCATTCTTTTAGCAAATGGAAATACAGTTTAGGTGAAATAATTACAAGATTGGTGTTCAACTAACTGAAAAATTGTAATGAAGTGGCGCTCAGTGCTTCAATATCAAAATGAACAGACATTTCAAACGCAGTTTTGCAGGCCTCTGTCCAAAGCCAGGCTCTCTTCAGCATTTTCATTAACCAACTGCATGAGGAAAGACAGTATGCATTTAAGACATTTGAAGATGATGATAAGCTGGGAGAGTAGGCAGAAATGTTGAAATCTGAATTCAATGACACCTCATCACAATAAAAATTGTAAGAAAACAGTAGCCTGAAATAATAAAAAAAAATGCAAAATACTACATTTAGAGGAACTTTTTATGCATACACACACACACACACACACACACAGAGCTCCCAAATGTAATTGTGAACTGCTGGTCTAGAAATATTGTAGTAAGGATCCGGGGTATACAATGGACCACAAATTGAATACATTAAAGTAAGATGGTTACAAAACAAGACAAATCTCATTTCTGAATTCACAAAGAGGATAATAAATAAAATGATAGTAATTATTTATATGCCATGTGTCCACTGGGGCCACAATGAACATCACTGATAAAAAATATGTCATGAAACTGGAGCAAGACCTGACAAGATCAACAAAGTCCCCAGATATTTAGAGAACACAAGGAAAATCTCAAAAGAATTTAGATGTCAGACCCCAAAAGAGTTATCAAGAAGATAATTTTCCTTTACAGTCTGCATGTATAAAAAGAGAATCCTTATTTTCAGTATGGAAGATATGGGCTGTGTAAAAGGAAAATATTTCAAGGTGGACAATGAATGAGTAGGACAGACAGTAGCAACTCTGCACGACAGGCCTTTGCTCAGGCTGTGGGGGACTGGAGCCACAATCACTCTCTTCATGTTCTCTTGCAGATCCCAAGAAAATCTAACAGCAGGTCTTCTCTCACAGGGGTATGTGCAGGAGGGAAAGCTTCACCTGTCCCACTAGAACAAGGGAAGATAAGGCCAGTTCAAACTGCCATCAGGAGTGCATGTCCTGAACAAGCGCTGATGCACTGGGGACAGAGCAGGGGTCTTACACAGTGTCTGCATTCAGCATGACCTTGGGGGTCTAGATATGCCTCCACTGACACTGGATACACTTAGTCATCTCATGCTATCCTTTTTAGCCCTGAATTTCTTCATTTCTATGATTGTGAATCATTCTCAGCAGGCCCAAGAGAAGGCACACAGAAACAGACCTTTGATAGCATTCTCCATCAATACTGAGACACAGAGGCAGATCAGCACTAGGAGGTTTCCAGATTTGACCCTCTTTAGCTTGGTAAAAAAGGCCATCAAAAATGAGATGATTAGTTCAGACATCAACATGTCTCACTTTAGGTATCATGAGTCCAAAAGCATAAAATCCATTAGCATAAAAGGAACCCTTTTTACATAAAAATAAAACTTTACAGTGGGAAGGATATTAAATAGAAATTTGTAAAACATGGCCAGGCCCTGTGATGACTATATTCATTTTCTGTAAGCAACCTAATCTTAGATATCCCAAGTTATCACTTTTTTTTTCTTGTGATAAATATTTCATATGTACGGTACTGATTTCAGAAAATTATGACAAACTAAGAAGCTTCATTTCCGCAGCAGTGTTTCAGACACTTTTTATGATCAAAAAATAACTTACCTCACTCCAGTTGCCTACTATCCAGTAGGCATCACTGGGCAAACTGTTGGATGTTATAACATGGGTGTTGTCTGTGACATTCATTAAAACACCTTCAGATGTTGCACTTTGGTTGTTCAGAGCATGCTTGGGAGCTGAGGATTGTGTGCTGGTAGTTACAGTGTCAGGCTTTATTTCTTCTCTGCTGTCAGTCTGGTCTCTTGGTGCATGACCAAGCCCTGTGGGAATTTCTGTAACCAGTGCTTGTGGCGTGGGTGCCTCTACAACAGGCACATCAACTTGCAGACTGACATAGTTTGCTGCTGTTGGAAAAGCCAGTCCTTGTGCTGCTCTGCTAACAGGATCAAGCACAGAAGGGTCTTGGTGATGAGATGCTGGTGGGGACTGAGAAGTCACACTCTCATTCTGAGTGACAGGAGAGGCAGCGTCCAAGGTTGTGCTTCTGGCCCTGATGTCAGGATTGAGCTCTGTGCTGTAAAAGAGATCAGCTGTTTTCTTGCTGACTCCAAGTGGCCCATCGGTGTTTTCAGATTCCTCAGTTAAGTAATCATAGCTGGAAGTTATTTCTGGATTACTGGTAAAAGAGGAAACAGGAGTGTCCTCACTTCTTTGCATCTCACTCTCTGCAGTAGAAACTGGCCCACTTTTAGAAGTGTTTTCACCATGCCTTATAATTTCAGTACTCAAACGGTTATGAAAAGGCCATGAAGTAGTATTTTGATACGAGCTATTTTCAGTAGAAAAAACTGGGTAATTGTAAACATCACTTGATTCATTTTGTAATGTCCTGTTGGCTGCTCCCTCATTTCCTGAGACATTGACCAAACCAGAGGATGTAGGCAAACAGGGAGTTACACTTTCATGCTTGGGTATTTTTGTTGTTGTATGGAACCTGGGGTTTGGTCTGGGTATTCTGCGAGGAAGACTCCGTTCAGGATCAGCAGTTGTTTTTCTGATTATGATCTTGCCTCTTCTGGGTGCCTGTGGGAGCATCAGAAATCTCCCAGCAGAAGGGCACTGCTGAAGACCACACAGGGCCTTGGAGTTTGGTCTCTTGGAACTATCACATGGCTCATCATTATTTTTGGCACAAGTGACATTACGAGTCCTTATTCCACCACCACAAGTGACTGTGCACTGCAAATGAAACAGAATTAATGTATCTCCCTTCTTCACTCTGCTGCACAGAAGTACCAGGTGGCATTTTTTTATAATGAAAAAGCATCATGACAAATAATTACAAAGCTTTTCCTGAACAACAAGCCTTTCATTCTAGTGATGTTCTGCTACCATGGAATTCTTAGCAAATTTTTTGATAGTAAACATCACCTTGGGGAAATAGTAGTGGAAAAGACCATGTGATAAAGATAAAATATCAAAGTAATATGATAGCATTTGATTTCTTCATTGACTCACAAAATCATCTAGCCAATATGTTTTCCACCAGATTTATAGAAAAACAGACTAAAAACCTGGAATCAAGCCCACACCTGACTGGCTCAGTGCTGCTCACAGTGCCACAAACCTGCTGTGGTGATCCTAGCAGCTCATAGACCCCCACTGACTCTACAAAATGGATTTTTCATTCAGTCTTAGTACAGCCATGAACTGCTGCCAGAGCTACTAGCATGTCTCTCCTCAATTAGAGACTACCAAAAGTAATTAGCTAACCCGGCTTCTATTTAAATGAGAGCACTGCTGTGTAAAAAAGGTGCTGGGAGCTAAGGAGACCCAGCTTTTCTGTGATCTTTTTCATCCTCAGACACACAGACACAGCCATGCCTTCAGCAGCTGTCACTCCACTAAGGATTTTGCAAAATCATGCTTCTCTGGTTTGAGATACTAAGGCTGGATGACTGGCTGAGTTGGAATGGAGATGTTAGAAAAATACTGGGAGAATTTTTCCTAGGATGAGAGGAAGCCTAACCAAGTGCTCAACATGAAGTTATGAACTCTCCTTTTGCCAGGACTTTATTGCCCTGGCATGTCTGACCCATTTTAGAGCTAGTCTGGTCATGGGGCAGGAGAAACTTGTGATTTTGTGTTGCTGGGGCACTCTTGTTCACAGCTGTAAAATAACATCAGCTCTGCAGCAACAGGAGCAGAAATCAACCAAAGCAGCCTCACAGTAGATAGGTTCATCAGTTCCTGTCATTCGTGCAGGTCAAATAGCCTGTCCTACACTCTCTCTCCAGTTTCTGCAGGTGTAAAAATGTATTTTTGCCAGCAAGTTGTAAATATGGTCCAATAGCTCCCGAGCTCCAGCAGTGTGCCATTCCTACATAATTGTACTGCTAGTCATGTAAGCTCAATCTATTTTTTCACAGGTATTTAAAACATGTGGGTTACTCAATTAACAAAACAATCAACATTTTGTGATGATGGTGTGTGAGCAGCATAAACCAATCCAACAATCACAAGATTATTTTAGTTCAGGATGTGACTGTGTTTTCATAACNAAGGCTGAGGAGAAAGAGGAGAGAGGAGTTTTCAAAAAAGAAGGGAAGATAGTATTTACAGCTGGAAGGGATCCTCAAAATCATCTACTCCAACTGCTTGAGCACTTCATGGCTGACCAAAAGTCAAAGCATGTTGCTAAGGGCATTGTCCAAATGCTCTATTACACACTGACAGGCTGGGGACATTAAACATCTTTCTAGGCAGCCTGTTCCAGTGTTTGACCACCCTCCCAGTAGAGAAATGCTTCCCAAAATCCAATCTGAACTTCTGGTGCAGCTTTTTTGTCTTATGTTCCCAAAGCTATAGGAAAAAAGGCAGATGCAAGAGACATTAATGTAAAGAATTTAAAAACGCTTTGTTGGCCTACAGAGATGACAGTTGTCATTCCCCCAGTCTGACCCACAGCAGTCATTGCTCTCACACAGACTCTTCAGCATTAAGCACAGTCTGTTCTACAGTCCCAAAAGCTCATCAAGTTAAAATGCAACACCTCTGAAAGTCTTTGGAAAGCCGAGCTGCTTTTTATTTTTTCTGCACAAAGGATTTGTGAACACATTAAACAATAAAAAAGTATTTTAGAAAAAAAAACAAAAAGGCAAAAGAACAGGTTCTCGGTCCTCTCTGCTGACTATAACATGTCATTTTGAGAAAATTTCAGTTTTCAGCTGACATGAATTTACCTCAGTCCAGTTGCTCACTGTCCAGTCGGATGGGCACAAAATATCTCTGTTGCATGACAGGTGGGTCTTTGGTTTAAGCAGGTGCTGGCACTCTGTGACATCCAGTGCCTGCTCATCAGACCCCACTGTCTGGATGCAAAGTACAGTTCTCTTCTTCTGGCCTGTGGGGCCACATGTGGTCGAACATTTCTGCCATTCCCCTGCCCACCACCTGAAAACCGGCAGGGTGAGAAACATCAGAAAATAACCCAACACAAGCACATCAAGGAAAAGATGAGAGACTGCAAGAAAAAGAGCCAGTAATTTAAAATCTGGGCTCATATACATGCTCTTCACATTAAGTTCAGATCACTGAAACTCTCCCATCCACCTGGTGCTCTAGCACCAGGCAGTCAGTGAAAGAGAGAAGACAAAAGCAGGCAGGATTTCCAGACAGAAGTAGGCACTAAGTGTTATGCTTCAATAAAGTGTAAAAATATACTGAGTAGGTAGTCCTTCAAATTCGAATTTGAGGAACTGCTATCAAATCTGCTTAAACAAGTAATCTGTTTATCCTATTGTTTTTCTGTTTATTTCTACATCAGCACAGGAGAGATAACAAACGAGAACCACTGAGGATTCTGCAATGACAGCACAGAGGTGGAAAAGGTCCCTTTACCCATGGCTAAGCAGCCAGTACTGCACACATTCTCAGACTGGCTCTCCATAAGGGTTACTCCACAAGGTCTGCTCCCATTAGGGGAAGCAGTGAGGCACACAGCCCCAAAAACAGGCTAGTCAGAGCTATGCTGTGTGGGATCAGTGCCCTGCAGCACTGTCTCTCTGGGCACGTGTCTAGATCTGCACTAGGCTGGGTTTTTCTGTACTCCATCCCTTCACAAACTAGAAACGAGCCCCTTATGTGTCTCTGTCATGATCAAAGTCAGTCTTCCACAGTGTGGTATGCAATTTTCCACCAAACTAAGGGTAACTCTTTCCTCTAGAACAGTATTTTCCAATACAAAACACCTTACCAAGAAGAGCTGTTCCCTTTACATTTGGCTCACCTTAGCATTCCTCCAGCATCATCCAACTATCTTTTCTCATGCAGACCCAGAGCAGATTGTGCACCTGCACATCTGCCTTCTGTGATAGGAAAGGGGAGCAAAAATGTCTGGGTTTCTACAATTTTAGAAGCATTGGCATCAACTGTAACATTTACCTAAAGATTTATCTTTATAGTTGAAAAAAAGAACGAAAAAATAAAACAACGAAAAGCCTTTTTCCTTCAGTTAAGCATACCCTAAGCAAGAACAAAACTTCAAGCTGCTGCACAAAAAATCTGTCCCAGCTCTAAACTCTAACCCACAAAAGCTCCTAAACAATATGGCTTGTTGCAGAGTTTTCAAGGAGGTTACAACAAAGCCTTATAATGAAAACAAAGGAATATATTTACAAAACATCTTTCTAGAAAAAAAAAAGGCAGAAAAAAAATTCTTTTGGCTTACAAGAAACAGCATTCAATTGGTTATGTTTTTTTTTTTTCTTCTGAGGTCCATGAACTTAGAGACAAAATAATCCTGATAAATATATCAAAGTTCAACATCCGTTTTATGCTTTGTCTTTGCTGACAGTCCCTCTCCCCTCCCCACTGTAATTTCCATACTCTTTAATTCATTTTTACTTCCATTGCAAATGAGCTGCCACTCCTGTGGAAAGCTCTGGTATCTATTCCTCATAAGTAAAGAAAAAAAGCCCCAAACAGACAAGACTCAGAGCCATCAAGTTACATTGCAGCTTATTTGAGCAACCATCTGGTCCTCTCTGTGGTACTACACTCATCTTCTTTCTGTTTAGTAATCTACACATGGAGCATTTTCTTTCAAGTTACCCTGAAGACTTTCGAGGCACTGACTGCTTTGCTTCAGAATGCAGTCCACTGCCACCACAGCCAAGTGGAAAGGTCTCTTGACCAAATTAAGCTAAAAAAACCACCCAAAGTATCTTTCTCCCCATCTTGCCTTGCTTCAGATTGTTCCTTGTTCTTCCAGGTCTGCAAACAACAAAGGAAGTCTAACAAGTAAATAGAAAAAGTAAGTACACCTCAGCAGAACACAGCAATAAAAAAAAATTAAAAAATAAAAAAAAAAGAGTAAATTATCACCACTTGAATCAAGACATTTCAGGGTTGTTATCATCTCCTGCATCTTCTTTACAATTTTATCTCTTCTATAATCTTGTGAATTGCTGACATTTCAGCACAAATGGAACATAAATTTGTGAATTACTCAATTAATTTTAATGGGACCAGATTACATATTTCAAGGTACAGATATGCTAAACTGACACCTCTTCCCCCTCAGCATTTTCAAATGGCTCTGACTCAGGGTTCAATAATTGGCATGTTGAAATACCAAACTCAAAACAATAAATTATCAGAGCTTACCAGAGAACCTACCTTGAGCAGCAGTAATGGTGTGTGATTAACTGTTGCACAAAAAACACTTTTTAAAAGCTGTGGAAGTAGTAAAAAAAGTCAGGTGCTCCACAATTAGAAAATCTCAGAATTGAGATTTTATCCTATTACCACCTTCATGATCAAAATAAAACTACAGTCAGTCAGGTAATTTTTTTCTGTAGACTTCTTCATCACTCAGTGCAGGTAACTACAGAAAACTTGCTCTAACTGGAAGTATACCCTTATCAGTAACTTGAATTTTTGATGTTGTGTTTTCCCACTTTCATCCTAGGGTACATGCATATGCCTTAAACATCCAAAGAGTCAGAAACCTGACATGGAATCACCTGTGCTCCTGTCTCTTCATGGTTTCTGCTTGAGGACCTGAACTGTGGCATCTCAGCCAAAGGGGAGCAAAGGCAAAGCAAGGATGGCAAAACAGCCAACATCCATTTGTCTGTTCTGGTACAGGATGCCCAGAGCAGGCTCTGGACCACCAAGAAGAGAGCAGCACCTGAGTGACTGCTTTGCCAAACTCTGCTTATCTTGGAGCTTTTGCTGTCTCCTTACACTGCAGAGGCATAAACAAAACATGACCGCCCAACACACATCCAGAATTAACACAGCAATCCAAGCTCTAAATATGCAACTTCTGAGGTGAAATGACCAAGCTGTTGGATCTCCCAGCCAGGCTAAAGACTGTGGTGAGAGACTGGGACAAGCTGGTGGAAACTAAAGCCTAATGGTAGTCACCACCCAGTACTTGCTCCTACCTCTGATTCTACCTCTGGCATTTACTGCTCCAGCAACTGAGTGGTTCTTAAGTGTTAATACATCAACAAATCCCTGCAAAGTGAAATGTGTGTCTTATCTCCCTCCACAGGCAGGCATGGTATGGAAAGATTGTGGTAGCACACAAACAAACAGACAAACAAAATGCACAATTTAGATAATTAATTTGTATGGGCACTCATTTTCCTCAGACTGTTGAAGTAGAGAGCAGCTTGTCTGGTGAAAACACAACCTCAGGTAGTTTTGAGCTGCAGGTGAGAGTGCTCAGCTCTTCTCCACTGGGACAGAGATAGAAATAAAATCTCATTCTTTCAGGTGGCATTCAGCTGCCTTAAATGAGACTTATCTTTTCCTCACAAACTGGGTTTCTAAGGCTTGTTACAAATTAGGCAGAGCCCAAAAGCCTATACCATAGCCCTCATCCACGCACAGAAGATATGTAGTGAATGATGTGTGAATCCTGTTGAAAAAGCAGTAGCATGGGATTTTGGGGCTGAACGTTCCCTCTTTCCCATCACAGCATGTCACACCTAAAGAGAGAGACTGTTGGTTTTCATTATGTGTTTGTCCAGCATCATACACACCAAATACCAACAGGGCACAGATCCTCAATCTGTGGATTGGAATAGAAATTAGACTTCCTGCTCTTATTATGCTATTGGAAGTGTACTAAGAAGTCTGGAAGCAGGACAACACAATAGCAACAGATAAAAAGCAGGAGATTCCAAATACTTGTTAAATAATCTATTTGTGGTTACTCTGTTCAAGTGGCTAGCCAAGTTAAAAAGGCTCCAGACAATTTTCTTTACCGGGGAAAGCAAAACTTTTTTCACAGCGCTATGAGTATTTAAAATATCACTCTTTTTCAAGGAGTGTCCATTGATTTTAACATTAACACTTTTGGGACTAAATACCTGCCTACCAAAGAAACATTCAACTGGAAACCATACTCCATAGCATGTGGAAAAGAGCGTGCATTTATGCTACAGTCTTGATGCACTACCCCTAAGCAGTATCACTGAAGTAGGTCATGAGTAGCTCTATGGCATTTTAACTCTCAGCTGCTCAGCCACCTTTATTTTGTTCTGAATCAAAACATGGCATATATATATTGTGACATTTTAAATTTCTTTTTCATTCTCCTCTGAATTATTTTAGGATAGACTGTAATAATAAGTGTAATAATAGCCATGAAATAAATACAGAGCAAGTCAGCTGACAAACAAGAATGTTAAGGCTTAGACTTCTCAGAAGTCTATAATTTAAACAGTTAACAACTGACTTCCTGAAATGGATTAATGAGGTAAGATCTGGTTTGTGAAAGCCACAATCACTTTATTCTTTGTCTGTAGCTTCTCTTTCATAAATTATCTATTTCTTATTTAGTGGTCTATTAGCATGTTTTTCACCAGTGGGACTTACTAGGGAACAACCATCTTTTTTTGGATAGAATGTACTATAAAGGTTCACTGTTGAGAAGTGCAAGGTCATCCAATGATTTCAGTTCTGTGGCTGCAGCACTAAACGAAGGTCTCCTGCAGTGTTTGTGTCTAACAGCAGTGCCCTCACCTCTCACACAGAATCTATTCACCTCTCTACGGAACACTTTGTTCTCAGCAGCTTCACGTGGACTCTCAGCTATCCATGTGGATAGGTCACAATGCCACGTGGGACAGTCACACCTGCCTACAGCGTGCAGACTTTCCTTAAAACCAACAAACTGCACTAAGTTGTCTTGTGTTTCAAAGAAAGATCAATAACCACCTGTCTGGATCAGAGGTGTCACATATGCTGTGGAAAGTGAACACCAACTAAGCCCATGCTGGGAATACAGCCTGGAACTGAGAGATTTACAAAAGGAAGGACTTGGAAAGAGTGAGTAATAATCTGTTCTTTGCTGCTATCTCTTCCAACACAAGTCTGAGCCAAAAGGAAAAGATAATGAGATACAGGTTCAAAAACAGTTAAAATGTGATGACGCTTCACACAGGAACTAGAACTGTGGTACTTCTTGCAGAGGAAGGTGTACATAATAGAAGTTTTTTGAGGTTGCAGAGGGAGGCTGGATGAGTGAGGTTCATTGGAGGTTACTCATTAGACAAGCCATAAAAACCTCTGGAAATGCCTTGAATTAAAACCAGTTGGAAGCCAGAAGAGCATTACAAAGAAACCTGATTTATATTTGACTTATTCCTCCTTAGGCATGTAGGCCCTGCTGAGAGCCAGAACAAGGACTCAGACCCTTGGTCAAGCTCCTACAGCCACTTTTGTGTTACTAAGAGAAAAATAAATATGCAACATGACTCTAGAATTAAATACATGTGGTTTTCCTGCATTGCATTTTGTCATGATTTTGCTGTCTTCAGGAAGATGACTTGTGATTTCCCCTGCAGCATAGAATAAGCTCAAGAAGCATCACAGGCTGTCAGCACATGAGACCTTTTCTGTCTGGTCTGCAGTAGAGTGTGATTTATGTATAACATTCTGCAATCTGCTCAGCAAGGGATAAAATTTCCTCCCTCACTTTCAAGAGCATGTCTGAATAATGCTGTCACTTAGAACAAATGGCATAAATTATTTAGGAATTTTGTAATTGATAGTACAGTTTATATGTGCCATAAAAGACACCTCAATGTGTATGGATAGCCTCAGCTCTTAACTATTCAAGTAATTAAAAAGTTTGGTCTACTTTCAATTGATTTGCTGGCAGTCTACAAAGGATTATGAAATGCTGGTAGTCTATGCTGCAAGCACAAAGATCTAACTTCCACAGAAGCAAGTATGAAAATACCTGGAAACAACTAATAAAACCAACAACCACGTGGAACTTTTAACATTAAAGTTTCATGAAATCCACTGCTGGCAAATGCAACACAGTGAACTCCAAGGGCTCATTGCTTCAATGATTGATTCTGATTGAATAACTAGGGAAAGACTGGTGTGCTTTTGTGAACAGCATGATAAACAACTTTCAAGGACAACAGAAGACAAAACCAAAGTACCTAAGGCATGAAACAAAAACCAATATTGATCTCCTCCAGAAAATCCGTGCCTGTTGTACAAGCCCACAGTTCTGCAGGCACCTGGAATGTTTAGTCTTCCTTACCCTAAACGCTAAAATGGTAGCGCAGAAAAAACAGAGATGAATATAAATGAAGACAATGTTATGAGAAAGAATTATTCCGACGTGAATGAAGTATGAAGAAAATTGCACTTCACTCAGAGTTAAAAATAGGAAGGAACATAATAGAAAATGCCAAACACTGTGTTATAAAGAAAGTTTAAAAAATTGTTTTAGAAGTAAGCATTGCCACTCATCACCTCTCATAAAAAGGACAAAGGTGTATCAAAAATACTGATAAACAAAATCTTAAGGTTCAGTTAGTTATTTTTGGAATGCACAGTAATTTATCTTCGCTCACTTGAGCTAAACCAAGAATACAGTTTTTAAATAAGAACCAATATGGTCTTCAGGCACACCTGCACCCAAACTGAACAAAAATAGTATCTACATACATGAGAGAACAATCTCTGCTATTTCCAGCACAGACTGCTCACTAAGTTGCCTTAGAAACCTCTCAGGATGGCTCACTTCTGGTTTCTTTATTATGGGGTTTCTGGCACCTTGCTCTGCAACGCGTGGCAGCCCTCACCACAGCACCATGGAAGGCTGTGGGTGCCTTCAGGCATGAGGAGCACCTGCCTTTGGGTCAGGATGCTGTTCACCACCCCCAGAGCCCCCCAGAACCCGTTACCTGGGCGGGCAGTCCCGCTCGTGGCACTTCTTCTGCCGCCCGTTGGGCTGCGTGGCCGGGTCACAGAAGGAGTCCTTGGTGGCCCCGCTGCCCCTCCAGACGCAGTGGGCGACCTGCCGCCGCACCCCTTCCAGAGAGAGACACAAAAAAAGGAGCAGTGATCCCCGTGGGCTGGGCGTGAACCGCAGAAATCCCCCGGCATGCGCATCCTTCGCCCGCTGAGAAGGTTAGGCAGAGTTGGATCCCATCACAGCTCAAGTGAGGCATTAGAAAGCACTTTCCTTAAGGTGTTTGCTAGCCTCAGAAAGGGCTCCTGCAGGCCCTCAAGCAGGTTCAAATGGCTATGAAGGGCTCTTGAGTTACCCACAGACAAAAGGAAACACAGCACCATCAGGCTATTCACAGCAAGCCTGGCTTTGCTGTTTTTTGTTCGTTGGGAAAGCTGTTCAAGCAGAACACAAACCAGAGTCACAGAATAACCCTGTGACTCTTAATGTGAATTCAACTTTTAAGAAGTTTTGATACAAATTTTGACTGAAATCAATGATGAAAAAAGTTTTCTATTTTCTAAGTACACAACACTCAGCACAAGAGGCAAAACACAGTGATGAAGAGACACACAGGAACAATCCATACAAAGCAACCTGGGTTATTTCCTAATGTTTCCATTTATACAAAATCCCACTCAACAGAAAAAAATGTGAACCAAAATACCACATTAACCTAGTGTGAATATAAAGAAAGTCAGTTTCCAGGAGCCTGCTTCCCACAGGTTCTGAAGTAATTTGAAGCAACTCTCTTGCTGCAACCCAATGTAAACAAAATTATTGCAATATTACAGTTTGAAAGGTTGCAGTGAGACTGATATAGAAGCATTAAAATAGTCCAAACAAATCTTAGTGACTAAAATACATTTATTAACTTTCATTAAATTAACTCTACTATTAATTCACAGCAATTCACATACATGGTAGACCACTGCACCTCTAGAATTTTATCTTTCTCCTGGGATGCACAGGGCCTAACAGCATTGTTATGGCATCAAAGATAAGTGTTAGGCTGTTTTGCAGTACGTTTAGGAAAAAAGCTTTTCCTTTCCTCAGGTCTCTTAATAACTAGTGTGGGAAACTATGTGGAAGAAGAGAAATCCATAGAAAATAATTGGCAAATAGTAATGTATTCCTCTGCTACTTATAGACTCATAGGATCATAAAAATGTAAAGGTTGGAAAAGCCCTGTAGGATCAGCAAATCCAATCATTAATTCTGCACTGGCTCAACAACACAGAAGAGAGCTCTGAATGCATGTCTGGATAATTTCAGAGAAACCAATGGAAACCTATATCCTTTTTCTTTACCACTTGAGAACATCAGGTATGTGAGGAAATGCTTTCACTTTTTGATTACTTTCAGAATTCTGCCTGAGGCACATAAAACAATTAGTGGCCACAGCACCAGATTTGATGACTAACTCTGCTCTGGTCAGATATGAAGGCTGATCTTCTAGAACAGTGTTAGTGTCATCTGTAAGGCAAGATTAAGGGACTGAGGCATTCAAGCTCCAGGGCCCACGGTGTGGAAGCTGCTGCAAGACTGCAGTAAGTCTGGGCATGGTAATCTCTTATTCGTAGGTGACTTCAAACAGGAGAAAGCTTTTTGGCTCAGTGCAGGAGTCCCAGGGAGCAGTGCTCTCTTCTATGCCCTAGTATAAATGTGACTAGAAAATTCAGCAACCTTCCTGCTAGCTGTAAACAAAGCAGTTCACAGAAATGTTTTTGTCCCTTTCAAAATCATGATATGTTGCTATTCTAAATACAAACAACAAGAAATCTTTTGCTTTGATAAATTTTTAGTGTCATTTCAGTGGCTGCAATTCACTTTAAAGCCCCTAAAAACCTTTGCAAAAGTTTTGCTTTGAAGCTGTAAATTCTCAAAAAATGATCAGCTGACATCAATGAACTTATTTATTCTAACAAACAACTTCTTTACAAAAGTTATGTGAACTCCCACTGTGGTTACAAAATCTCTGGGAGCTGAGCTCCAAACTTGGAAGGAATCCTACATGCATATATCAATACACACATATAAATATAGGTTTACATGTTATGACATAATGAAATGGTTTTATCAGTTTGAGCAAGTGAAAACACTGCAGAAGTAGACAGCTAGTCACTACTGATCCTGCCCTAGCAAGTATTTACAATTATATAACTTAAGTCAGTAATATCCTATTCAAGCCATAGATTAAAAATTCTAAATATACTGAAACGACAGAAATACTTGAAAACTAAATGTTATTTCTACAGTGCTTTGAGAGGTAGCTGTTTTCCTCTCTTCACCACTTTTACTTCTCTCTGACCTCAATGCTGATTAGTTCACCTGATGCATACTATCTCAGCTCTGTGAAAAAAACCTTACAAGTATTTCTGAGAAAGATATGAGAAACCAAGAAAGATAATAGTCAGATCAGAGAATAATCTTCATTTCACTAAAACTGCTCAGAGACTCCTTCTACTTCTCTGTGACACTTCATCCCTAATGCAGGACTCTTTAGATGTGAGGCTGACCCACACAGATCTTGATTTCTCACTTGGTTTGCAAAGAAAGGTACCAGCTCAAAATCATCTGGGTGTGAAATGCTTTTGAAAGACAGATTAGACATCTTTTTGCTGCAGAGCCCTCAGTTTGGGCTGTAAACGACAGCAATGAAGGATCATAAGCAAGAGTGTAAAAGGCATATGAGAAACACACATATTCGATTTTAGAGCTCATTTGAACATGTAATTGTCTGAGTTGTGCACTTAGATACTCTGCAAGGAGTTCACTTTGTATTTGAATGAACAAATTATATTCTGTGCATGCACAAGTTATGCATAGAATACAAGTGCCAATATTTACATTCTCAGTGCTATAAAACTCAGACCCCCAACAGTGGCTGGAAACAGAGTGACCTTTGTATTCTAAAATCAACGCTGAAAGTTTAGGAACATTTGGAGATAATTTTGTAAAGCAGCCTTTATAAAAGTTGTGAAGGATTTAGAGGGCACATAACAGTCAACCCCTTAAAAAATCTTAGAGTTAAGTCATTTTGCAAAGCTTTGAAAATCTGCCAATTACCGACGCTATCTATGGAGAAACAAAGTTTTGATACTGGCTAATGTTCTCCCTTAGTTGCACCTCTGCTGTGCTATGCTTTTTATTTCATTTAATGCCACTCAAATCTGGTTCTAAGAAACAAGATTAAAGCCTTTAGACAAGGAGGAAGGATTTACACTTGTAATTCCAACATTACCCATTCCATGATTATATAAACAAGGAATAATAGGTAGTTAGTCTAGAAAAGAACCTCAGTGACACATTTAAATTAATCTGCATGTTTAAAAGCTTACTGGTGTCTTGAGAGCAGCTCTGGTGGGACAGCTCTTGTCCAGAGTGCAGCAGTTTGCAGGACACCAGGATGCACACATTCTGACTGCAAGGCAATTCCTTTCAGCATAAAGCAAATGGAAGAAAGAGATTCAGCCTGTCCTGCACTGAGGACAGTGAAAGGGTTATGACTTTTGCTACAAATTATCCCCTTTTGTGCTTGTTTGCCATGATTGGCAAATTGGATTGGATTGGTTTGCAATGTAATTACTTTTCTATTTTCTACATTTCAAATGAATACAAGGTATTGCAATGTGCTCTCCTTTTCCCTGCATGCAGTATTAGATATACTTGCCATAGAAGATGTTGACTTTTCAGGGAGTATTTTTCCCCCATCCAGTGGTGTTACAGTAGGCTGGCCAAAGCCTTCTTTGACATTACAATAGAGGGAGCACATGAAGGAAATTAAGGAAGCCACAAGAACATTTGAATCTTCTGTTTCTCTGCTGCAGTGGAGCTGGAGAAGGATATGAATCAGGGCATGGTATGGTTCTGCCTTAAGGCCAAGAATTTGAGGGAAAATATGTCCTGGGATCTACCCTGGGGTCATTCTGGGAGGAGATAGTTTCACTCTACAAAATCTTTATTCATTACTGGGACTTTTTTTAGGTACATTTCCTATGGATAGGAGCTGCATCATAGGGCTAAAATAGTATTTTTTCTCTTAGGGCTGATGAAGCTTTCCTCCCCGTAGCCCAGTTTGTTACTCCCTAATGAAAATTTTCTTTCCTGGCTCCAGAAAGCATTTGTTTGTACTGTCGTGATTTCTGTGGCTACCAAAGGCTGAAGTATCCTTGGATTTTTTTGTTGCATTTTTCACCAGTGGTGATGAAAGGACCTATGCTGGATCTTTGGCAGGCCCAGGTTTGCCAAGAGAACAGAATTCTAAGTAAAGATCAATTTCTCCCACTGCCTGCAGCTGTCGAAGTAAGTTCAACAGTTCATCTCTTTTGGTCCTCCTTTTTTATCCTAAAAATATTGGTTTACTGTTTACCAAATGGTAATTGCAATAATCCTTATAAGCTATTTACAACTAACATTAGGCTAAATAAATACAGCTTTTCCTACTTTTGTTATTCTGCAGGTTTATCTTCAATGAGACTTGTGCAGCACACCCATAGCAGAAGATGATCTTGTCTACTTCAGTGCATTTTCATCTTATAAACTTTTCAGAACACTTCAAACGCCAATGGGTTGGTACAAGTGTGTTACTGCCAACAGCAGTAAGTTCTGAATCTAAACAGAGTGAGCATTCACAGAAAATCAATCACATTGTTCACAGCCAGAAGGAAGTTCTGTGGAAGTCAGTTGGACATGAGGGAGAATTCCTTCACTGAAAGGGTTGTCAAGCATTGGAATAGGGTGCCCAGGGAAGTGCTGGAGTCACCAACCCCGGGAGTGTTCTAGAAACAACTGGATGTGGCACTTGGGGCCATGGTTTAGTTGACAAGGTCATGTTTGGTCAAAGCTTGGACTCCTGACCTTGCAGGTGTTTTCCAACCTTAATGGTGCTGTGAACAGAGATGTTGGTCAAAGTACAACCAAATTAAATGTGTGCCTGTAGAGAACTGCAGGCAGATTGGCATATCAGATTCCCCTGCTCCAAGTGATGCTTTGGAGCTCTGGGCCAGGGTTTCTCAGTTTTAATGGGCAGGGAGTGAGAGATAATACCTTGACTGCATCACTGCATTAGCAAACTACGTCCTCCTTTAGATGTATCCAATTACTTTCCTAAACATCTATATCTCAGAGGAAAGAGGGCTACAGGTTTATTAACTTCCTTCCTCCTGTCCATAAAGGAATGCAGAGAACTGGTGAGGTGTCTGTGCCCTTCATGGATTGGGATGCACCTCTTTGTTCCCCTCCCAGCTGATGCCACCAAGTCCATAATCTTGTCTGAAATACATTATTTCTACTTATACAAAGGCAATAAGCTCCAAAAACATGTATTAAAAGCACAAAAGCAGCAAACAGAGGAAGTCAATTAGTAAATAAAAACAGAAAAATCCTCACATACCACTGTTCTCTACCTAAGTAACCCATGGATCAGTTAGAAATCAAAGCCATCTCACACAGCTTATTAGCCAGAAAAGAGTATACAATTTACCTAGTGAGAAACAGTTCTGGGAAAACTTCAGCTGATGTAAAAAGAACCTCAAAACAGCATTATAAACAGTCTACTAACACATTCCCCTCCTCCCCTTTTTATCACAACAATTTTTACATTAAACACAACTCACAACTAGGCACGTATCAGAACTGAAACTTACAGCACCAATTAAGCAAAACACTTGTTTTGTGCACCTATTTAAAGAAAATGGTGGGTGTCTCCCCACCAGAAAGCAGAGTTTTGTGCTGAGAGACTTCTCAAA
>VZTB01014667.1:0-45132 GCA_013397245.1 Thryothorus ludovicianus | reverse complement strand
AAATTTTTATTAAAAAATAAAGTTCACATCTTTAGCCTTGGAAAGCTCCCACACAGTCAAAAGCAGAGTGAATTTTAGATTTGCAGAAGCAAAACATTAGAGGCTGAAGGATTGCTGCAGTATTGGGAAGAGAGGGAGCTCTAGAATTTCCTTTGTAAGTCTCACATATACATGAAACCTGAACAGCTTCAGGATTGCAGTCATCCTCACAGCTCACCTTTGGCACACAGAAAGAAGGAAAGCAAACCCAAATACAGAAAAAACACCTGAAATACTGAAGAAGTTTTTACCCCAAACTTTGAAAAATCTGGTCAAACTAGCTCTGAATCACTAGCACAAATCATACTTGTGCAAGACAGAACTATTGTATTTGAAAAACCCCACAAAGCCAGAATTCAGCCAAAGGCACTGCAATTTCCCCCTCCTCACTACAATAGTACCATAAGTGATCTTGAGACTTCTCATCTCTGCATCAGCCTCTTTTTTTAGCTGCAAGCATAACTCTCCAGTGCCTTCTCATCTCTCCCCCTGCTATACTGGTTTTCCACTGAAAACTGTTCATCCCAGCCGTCTCTTCACCTCCAGCTCATTCCCATATTTCTCAGCCAGTTTTAGTCTCATTCCTGCTTTCAGATTCTCTAGCTCCCATTCATCCCACACAAGTCAATTTAAGGCCTGAATGTTTTGCTGTTGTCAGTGAAGACAGGCTCAGTCCTCCAAGTGCTTATCCAGACCACTTCAGCTCTGCAGGGAGTTACTTTTCTCCCCTTCATGATACATAGAAATAAATCCCCAAGCCACTCACTCCAGCATTTGCTTGGTGCTTTCCACTTTACAGAGGATAGGTCCAGATTTTTCAAGACATTCACTTTGTAATGCACTTGCTATTTTGGATTTTGTTGCTAACTGCATATCTGCATAGGACCTCTTGGGTCTCTGACAAGTTTTGTAAGACAAGGTGTACTTAAAAAGCATAGAGCATTATTTTTTTTCTGGCAGAAGCATGAGTCACTGAAACACCCATTTACAATTTCCCACAGGGATGATCACTCAGTTTTCAATGAGAAGCAATTTAATCATTTTTACATAGAGAAACGACTTCACCAGTTGAAGAATTTAAAGGAAGAACCCGTATTACCAAATCCTTCACTTTGATTAAACATCATCTTCACTGTACGACAAGCAGAGCCATCTCCCAGGCAAACTCCACACTGGTCCTCTGTTGCATTGGAATTTATCTCATAATCACAGCCAACAGCCTAGAAGAAAAAACAGTGTCAGAATAAATGCAGTCTCCACAATTAATTACTGAGAGGTCATCTATCCTTGCACTTCTGAGAAGGGGAGCAGTATATATCCTGTATAGTGTATTACACCAAGGCAAAAAGCCAACTAAAAAACAATTACCATCACCATATCACAAAACATACAGTAGTGACCAGACACTTGAGACAGAACTGTGCCACCCAAATGGCCTCTTTATCTGGGCTGCCCACTATATCTAAGATCTGTGTCTGCCTTCTTATGTCACAGAGCCATCCACAGGCTCCTGGGAATACAATGCAGTAACAGAACTGAAATCGCTGCCACCTTTTTGTTCACAGCACAAAATTTCTACTACAGTCAATGCCCCTGGAAAAGAGACATTCTTTAGCAGGCATGAAGTTTTACATCAATGACACTCCAGCTTGCCTGCATAGGGGCATAGGTTAAGACAAAGTGGGTCAAGTGGGTCAATTTCTAGTAAAGACTGATTTTCCATTTTACGCTTGCTACAAGGAGAAAGTCAGAGAAAAATTTATTTATCCTGAGTCAGGAAAAGACTTCTTCCATTCCCAATCCAAAAGCTCTGTCCTCTAATGTCTTTAAATTTCAACAGAATTTTCATTTTGTCTCAGGATTTTTTTTTCTGCCTCTTTTCAAAAACAAGGAAGCTGCAGAACACAATGCAATGTCCAACACTTAGTGGCTGTTAATAGTATCTAAGATACCTGGAGGCCTGTGATATATATGAATAGCCAGATGTCTGGTGTACAAAGGTTTTTATTTCAGTTTGAGATGGGATGCAGCACCATAAAGTCACCCCAAGACAGATTTTCTCAGTTGATTTTTCTCAAATAAGTTTTCAGGTGCTATACTTACCAACTTGTCTAAAACCCTCTTGATGTATGAAAATCTGGTGTATGATCCTCTTTTAATGTTAATCTTATTTTATTTTCAGTATATCAGCTCTCCTAATTTTCTGCAAGCTTCTGACAGGAAAATCCATCTATTAGACTAATCTCAGTATACACGCTCCTGTGTCCTCTAGTATTTTTCTACAATTTTCAGCTTAAGAAACACCTGAACATTTGTCTAAGTGCCAATGATTTAATAAGCAATTAGAGAAACTGAGAAAAACAGAAGCAAGGAAAGGCCTCAGATTGTGCCAAACTGAATCATTTTAAAGCAGATTCAAAAAAAAGATGCATCCATGTTTTCCTGCCAGCTCATATCCAGCACCTTCCACACCAGCTCTGAAAAGTCACAGCCATATCTGCAGCAGCTTTAGCTTCTCTCTCCTTTCAGTGAAGGCCATTTACAACAAATGAATGCCCTTGTAATGTCTTGCACATGGACAGATCCTGGCACCAAGGACCCCACTTATGTGCAGTACAGAAGGTTACAGAGATAAGGGTATGTCAGAAAGGTGAGTAACTTTTTGCCTCTAAACATGTAACTATTTGACCAAGGATAGATTTAATCAACTATTCAGGATAAACAGATGCCACTGCTACACAAACAGGATGTTTCTGTATCTTTCCAGGAGTTCAGATCTGTCTCTTCACCAGTTTAACACTTCCTAAATAATTTAGAGAACCTGTAGTGTTGCTGTTTTCTCAGAGTGATATATTCCACAGTACATCTACTGTACTATTAGTACATCTGTTAATCATCTGCAAACAGTGAAGTCATAGTTATCTGGTTTATTATTAGACTAAAGAACTAATAAGACACTCTGGAGAGTCATGGAATTTGAAGTTTATTTTCTATACTACGCATATATGCGCCTGAACAAAAAGGTGGGGAAGATGGAACCCTTGTGCTTTGCACTTTGCTATTAGAAAATATGATCAATGACTGCTGAGAGCTTCTCTTTTGAACTTCTCTAAAAATTACTACTGTATAAATAATATAATTTTTGCCAAATTATCATTTTCTGGTAGAAAATTCATGTTTTGGGAAAGGTTTCCAATCATCTTTATTTACTGCACATTCTTGTGTGAGAGACTGCACAGAGAATTAATTTGTCTAGTTTGCACTGTCAATTAGACAGTCTGAAATGAACATCACTGAGCATATTTCCCTTCCAAGTACTGTGTGGTGTAAAAACCCCCAAAAGTTAAACTAACTAGTTCTGACTAGAACTGCTGCAGCACTGGCTCTAACTGAGATGGCAGCACCACAGTATCGTCACTTCCCTGCCTTTGGAGTGACAATCAGTGCTTCTGCATGGGCTGTACTCCATCAGCTCTGTCACAATCAGCTCAGATATTTCCCACTTCACCATTTCCTCTAGCAACAGGTCTGTGGAATCAAAATATGGCACCACTGTGATATGAAGGGAACGCTTTTGTCCCTTCCTATAATAACAGTCAAAGTTTGTATTTCAGTGTTCTTTTGATATTTGAAACAATTTGTATCTGATGAGGCATGAGCCTTACAGATAATGCAACATTCCTACACATTCCTGGGTTTTGGAATACCCAAGAGAGGAAGGGTAGACAATTTGCTCTGCTACAGTAAATAAAGCCCTTTTTTTTATTCCCCAGCCCTGGGGTGCTGCTGGTGCTGCCATGACCATCACATCTAACAGCAGGGCCTATCTTAAAAAGCCATTAAAAACCATCACAAAGCAATATTCTTATGTGTCAGAATAAACAGCACTAATTTACCCTAGATACATTTCCATGAACTTTAATTTCCAGACCATGTTTTCCTTTATCACTCCAGTGAATACTACATTATTTTTGCCGTCCATTAGAATAATTTCAAGCTGCTTCATTCTTCCTTTTACTTGCTTTCCACTGTTCTTATGGATGCACTTGCTGTGTTTTCTCAACATGCCTTTCCAGAAGGTCAATACAACCAATTAATGTCATGCACTTGCAGTGCAAAACTAGATGTTATTTAAGGTCCATTCCAAACTGAACCATGCTATGACTCAACGATGAATTTCTGACAAACAGTCACTAAAGGAGTTCTGCAGACTAATGCAAGTTATAAAGCAGGAAATAATATCAGCAGCACTTAGGCTCTGATTTTTTTTACACACATATATCTTGTGCATCCTCTGCCCGTGAACCATACAGAGTTACAGGAATCACTGTGTGCCATGGCATGGCCAACATAACAGCATCCTATCCTGCAGCCCTTTGCCATTGTCCAACCCCCCCAGAGCCTTTTTTTTTAATGCATCTGAGATCAGCTTTATTTCTGGTCACAGCACACAGTGCAGAGGAAGATGTAATGACCTGAACTGCCCAGTTGAATTGCAGGAAAGAGAAACAATTTATTTCCTGCTGCTCAGTGACTAAAGGGAAAACAGACAGAGATATTGCCCTTTTTCTATTTCCAGAGGGAGAGGCTTTTGTGTCAGATTGGCAGTGGGGGACAGATACAAAAAGTCCTTGCTGTTACTGAGGGGTATGGCCTGGATGTACTGCCTGAATATCCATTAGGTGAATGCTACACTGAACTTTGAGATCTTCCTTCCTTTTGTCTCCCCCACTAAGTCTTCAAATAAAGTAATCATGTTTACTTCATGTTGGCCATGACATTGCCTTGAATGGAGAGAAATGTGTCCTGATGTCAGTAATTTATCTCATAATTTGTCTATATGGGTCTGAATCAAATGTCCTGTTGGATTAGCAGCAGGAGGAGGAAGCTCAACCACAGTGAGAAGCAGTAGAACAACTGCATAAAAATCCAAGCTGTGCAATCTGCTTTTCAGTAAGAGAAAAAAATGGTTCTTTCCCTACTACTACACAGCTGTGTAATTCTACAGTACAATGTCAGTCTCTCAAGATCACAACAGTGAATTACCAAGGAGAGAAGGCCACAGATTTGCATGACTGAAGGTCACATAAGCCTATCAAAATTCTGTGCAGGAGATGAATGGCTGCTAGAAACATTACAGTTGCCAGATCCTCCACCCTCAGTATCTGCACACTCCAGGGCAAAGAACACGTAAGCCTTCACTTTTAGATGGTGTAATGGCTTGTACTTAATCAAAAATCCCCACTATGTGTGTATCAGTGCTAGACAACAATACTGTGGTGGCAGTATCTTCACTCACTAACACTGGGGGAAAAACTGAGCCAGTGAGACATAAGAGTGCAGTTGTGATGTATAATTTAAGCACAGGAATATAGCCTATGTGCCTTAGAGATCTTCTAAAGAAAAGGGGAAAAATGAGCATTAAAAAAATGAATGCTAAGGAAAACAGTTTAAAAAAAAAAACCCTACTCATAGTATAGCTTGATTATTTGACATTAAGTTATTGATAGATCTCGTCAGATCTCCTGACAGAACTCTTCTTCTGTGAAAGGTCAATGTTGAGAGTGGACTCAGCTATTTTATAGGCCAGGCCTTCACATAAGTTAATAATTTTAGCTTGTCTTTGAATTGATAAGTTCTAAAGGAATACCATGCTAACAACACCTCACTGTAAGCCTTCCTTTAGCACCGATGCATGGGCAGCACTTCTAAATATTATGAGATATTGGATAAATTAAAAGGACCAAGTGAATCAGTGGTCTGTCTGTACTCACTTCTCACTTGAAAATGCACATTGTGGCTTTGCCAGGCCAGCTAGGAAAGCATACCTCAGGTAGCTAAAATGAAGTATCTAAAACCACATTTAGCCATCAAAATAAGACCAGCTTCTCTGATTGCTCTGAACAAACTCATGACAAACTGCAAAATCAGACTGAAATCAGATGAAGAAGAAGATGAAATTCCTTATTGGATCTATCTTGTTTTGACATACCTAGTAGGAAAACCCTGAACTTGCTTGATAAAAAATAGCTATTGTACACACCAACCACACGTGACCAATTTAGACAGTGGATCTAATATCTTGCTAATTTAATTTTTCTCTCAATTCCAGATGAAAGTGAAGTGTTATTTTAGTACTCAGGACAAATGTGAAGTGCTCTTATGAGATACAGGTCTGGAAATCAGACGAGTGCTTTAACACCTGTGAATGTCTTTTCTACATCATTAGCAACATATTGCAGTCCAAATATAAGAATGATGTACCAGACTAATTATATTAAGCACATTTCCAGATTTATTCTCCATGACCTATAGTGTCTCTATTGTGTTTAACTAGCTGGACTCAAATACTAGTAAATTAGATGAAGATATATGAAAAAGCTTCTCCTCAGGTGTTGTGCTGGGTACCTATTTCAGATGAGAGCATGCCATCTTTCAGTACTGTTGGGTTATCATTTGGTCTCATTTTGCATGGCTGTATTGTTCTTTCTGTGATCCTGACTCCATCTGAATTTGTTTGTCAGGTGATGCGAAGCAGCCTGTGCAACACTGACAGCAACTTGGAGGGAATTTCTCAGAAACAATTTGGGGCCATAGAACTATTAATGCTGAAGTGTATCTGGGCTCTACAAACTACAATTAGATTAGCTTCCCTTTCACCTCTGATCTCTCAGTTTGGATTAATTGAGTTTTGCTATCTCTAAAATTGGTTTAAATCTGAACAGCCACAGGCAAGCTTTTAACACGGAAAGCATACGGAAACTAAAATCAATCATATTGATCCCAGCCCAGCTGGGCTGGGAATCAGAAAATTAATGTTTCATAAGAACAGCCTTTCAGAATTTAATAAATAGTCTCTTCTAAGTGAAAGTCAAAAGCACTGCTACGGTAAGCAACATCTACTATACATTTCAAAATGCTAAAGGTGTGATTCCTTCTGGCTTGAACCATTCAAAGCCATCACAGTCCAAAGGCCCATCCTGTCTCTCAGCAAAGTTAAGCAGGATCTCTTCACTATGAACTTAAACAGAGTCTTGGTAACTCCCTTTCATAAATGCAAGTCTTGCAAGGAAAGGTTAAAATACATATTTTATTACTGGTCATATATTAAAAATGTCAAGTTTCCATCACCAGGACTCTTTAGGAAAATAATGTGAAAAACGTCAAAAAAGGAATATAATTTGTAAAGAGATGAAACAGACAACTTCTTGAAGTCCCTTCTAGTTGCATTTTCATACGTTTAAGTGCCTTGGGGCATACAACTCCCATACTGGATAAGTTAATGTAGTTTCCACAAGTCACTGAGTCCTTTTGTTTCCAAAGATGCTAAAAGCAAAAAGGCTATCAGGCTTCAAGGGGGTACAGAACAGAACCCCCCAATTTGAAGAAATAAACCACAGAGGTAAATATATCATCTACAAGTAAAATACTCATTTTATCTACAAGAAATTGACTCAAAGCAATCCTAAGGCTGTGGAGGTTACAGAAATTACAGAACACTCCTTCAAATGCCATACAGACACACACATCATCCTGGAAACATGCTACCAACACATAAAATATGCAGAGACAATTATACTTGTTCTTCAATACACAATATTAACAATATTATTGAGCCATATACTCTGTGTTTGCTCATTATCTCACTGTACAACATTATATAATTCAATGTTGTAAACTAAAATAATTTTTACTGCCCTCAACTGCAAAGTCTGATGCTATTAAGAGACAGTTCAGAAAAGCTACATGTGTATGGTTAAACTGAATTTCCATAAAAAACCCCACAGACAGTGTGACACCAATTACAACCCTAAAGCTACAATTCTTTGTGAAAACTTCTCCTAAGAAATAGATTTGCTTGAACTGATGTTTTAAAATAATGCAAAAAATCCAAAGGATTTAAAAGGCATCAAAAGTAATCAGCAGTCAGTTCAACAGACTCATTAAAAAGGGTGGAAATTATTTTATGTCTACCTGGAAAGCTTTTGCTGTAAGCTTACTATAAAAATGTGATAAAATGGAGTTGGCTTTGATCTTTAACAAAATAGTTTAACGTTTTCCCATAACTTTCTAAAATTAAATTGTAGAGAAAGAAACATGCAAACATACCCAATACCTTACACATGCCATTAATACAGATATCTCGGCTGTGCCTTCCTTCAAAGCAAGGAGTACCATCAGTGACTGCATCGAGCATCTTCTCTGAAAAATGACCATCTACCGGGCGACAGTGGAGCTCACAGGGGTTTGCTAAAAGGGAAACAAGGACACTCAGACAATACATCAGCAGGACACTTCAGTGCAATGGTTCAGCAAAGGGCCTTTGCTGAACCATTTGCTCACTTTCCCTGCCATGTGCCAGAACAGGCAGAATTCGAAGAATTGAGCAGAGCCAGGGTGACACAGGCCTGACAAATGGCACTTGTGGGTTTGTGGGAAGCAGCTGGAGGCCGGTCCCCTCCCACCTGTGTGCTCTCCAGTCGCTGGTACATCAGCAGCCACAGCTGAGTGAGGACATCAGCTGTGATGGAGAAAGGGGTGGGAAACCAGCAAACCCAGGGGTGGGATTGCCAAGGACACTGACAAGAAAGTTCTCCATCAGCTGATGACCGAGTAATTTCAGAGGCAATTTGAACTTTTCATCACTGCTGTCAGCCTCTCTCAAAGAGCAGTCAGCTGCTTGCTTCTGATCTTCTGCGTTGTTCATAATTTTCATTAAGTACCTGTTAGCACTTAATGAATAATTTCAAACATTGTTCTTTTTCCTGCTTGACAACTTATGAAATAGGGATAATACTGCAAGTCTGACAGACTCAGGCTACTTTCAGAGAGATGTCCCACAGAAGCAACAGGGAAGAAGAAACCTGTTTGTGAGAGTAACCAGCTGCCTCTGAAACAAGATTTTCAGTGATGGATCGGGGCTTTAATCTATTCCATCTATGGAGTAAGAAGAGCCAAACACCAACCTCCCTGTCTCAGAGACATGGGCCTTTGGGAATGAGAAATTTTCAAAATGAGACATCAGAGAGACAAAGGACACAAGTCTGATAAATAAAGTGTGTGCATGGAAGATGAGTTAGAGCTGAAATTAGGGTCAAAGCAAAGATAGGCATAATCCCTGCCTTTGTAACACTCTCTGAAAACTCTCTGGAAACTCTCCAGAGGAATCAGAACTACGTGACTGCATTAAAAATCGTCCACCATCATATTGATGAAGGACATCAACAGAAGACTTGTCTTCAGGTTTTTGGTCTATACAAAGACCCCAGTCTCACCTAGCACTAAAGCAATTTGTTCATGCTCAGCAACCTGAAATGCTTTGCTGAGAAAAGCAGTGGGCCTTAAACTGACCACTTAGTAGTGACTCCAAGGCACCACTACTGAATAATTTTAAAACTATCTCCCTTTGTGCTGCAGAGCTGCTAATGCTGAGTGAGTTTTATCCTGTGCCTGACAGAGTGGACAGAAGCTTCTCTCTTGGTCTCAGAGGGATGCAGGGTACCTATAAGCCTTCCACATCTTGGCTGATGGGATTATTTTTATCTTTTCATCCTTTGTTGTCTTAGTTTGTGTCAAAGAAAGAACTGCGTTTAAAGAAATTTTTGGTAATGAGAGAAATGCAGACTTTTGATAATGCAAATAAACTAATTAATTTCCAACAAAAGGATTTACCCTTTTGAAGGAGAAAAATTTGCTCTCATTGCTCGTTTGTACAGCACCAACACACATACAACACTGCACAGTGCATAAAGGTGACTACAGCTTCTCCCCTCAAAATTCTTGCAGCTTAAGAACTGAATCCTGCACAGCCTCTGGTACTGTGGATCTCATTCATATAAACAGAAACACTGCAGAACTGGGAACAAAAACAAATTTTAAAAAAGAGAACAGTAAAGAAAATTCAAAACCTTAATGAAGGCACATTTTCCCCCTCTTGTCAGTAGAGATAAAATGACATCTGTCACTGATGTTGCGTTTCTGGCTTTTTAAACAAAAATACCTTTGTAAAGTGCAACAGAGATGAGACCCAGAGCATACATGTAAACCATGGATGTACAACTGGTGGAATTCCAGCTGATGTGATTTGTGTTCAAGAGTATCAGTGGTGCTGGAGCCAAAAAAAATTTTCAGATAAGAACATAAAGTTTGTAATCCTCACCAACGCTCAGCCCCTCTTTGAAAGCTGCCAGCCATATCTCGGTCAGTTGTTTTGACAAGAGCTGTCATGGCAAGTGATATAAATGATTTTACTTTTGTCTGCAGAATTCCTTTTCTGGCTGTGTCATTAAATTGATTACCTTAGTGCTCTAAATTTTAGTTAATTTTGCCTACTTTCTCAAAGTAGCATTTTTCTATACAAAGCACAATACATCTATGAAAAGGGGAATCCTACAATTACAGTACTCTGTTACCTGCTCAGAATTGCCCTGGTAGACACAGATTTTACAGAAAGACATTTCAGCTTTTGTATTATTTCTAATGAAATATGTACAACAGAAGTTTGTTATCTGTGCCTCCTCCTAGTTGTGTGTTGACAAAACAAGTAATTTCATTTCAGAAATCACTGAACATGAAGAAGCAGACAGTGCTGACACACTCCTAGCACTATGATCCTGTAAATCTATAACTCAGAATCAGTTTGTAAAGAAAAATAACTCCCTTACTAAGTGAAAATAAAAAGTAAAAAAAAAAAAACCAAAACCAAAACAAAGCAAAAAACGAGCCCACAAACTTTCATACTTGCAAATGCTTTCTATGTATGAAAGCTTCCCTGTTTTTCCTGATTGTGTTAACTGTTCTAAAATTAAATCCTACCCACAAATTTTTACTGTTTTTCTTTCCATATGTTTTCTGTGGTGCCCTGTCCTGTTTTTTTTTTCTCTAGCAAATTTGCTCTAAACCAGGACAAATACATTAACTCTGGAAACTACAGAGTATTTATTTCTCTACCCAAAACTCAATTCTATCCGATATTTATTTGATTTTTTATTTGCAGAAAGGGTGGTTAGGCCACTATTGAGGAAATTATATTAGCACTTTATTTGGTATTCACAGTCTAAAATTATTTATTTATCTATCTATCATTATTTTTTACTATGGTTGAGCTCAGGGATCTTGGCTCTTTTTTTCTAGGAATGTAATTAAACTGCATCAGAATCAGTCAATGACCTTCAAAAGTCTAATATTTTAAACATAGGATAGAAACCAAACTCACACACAAAGAAAACAAATACGTTTCCTGAAATGGTGGAAGACTTGCTTTTTTCTTATTTCAGACCCAAAAATCTAAAAAAACTTAACTCAGATGAAGAGGAGCACTTGGGCTGCTAAGAAGGAACTCATTAAAGCAGCTGGTTAAGTTCCAGTTACTTCAGCAAACTCGATTAAATCATTATGAGATTTTAACAAAAAGACTGTCATCTTTGTAACTTTCAGGCAATCCAGTACATGCATGAAATACTAGATCCAATCTGTGAGCACTCAGTAATGACCATATATCTCTACCAGCTCAGGGGTACACATGCTAAACACTAAATGTTGCGCTGAGTAGCTGACATTTAACTCATTCCTTGTTTTCCTTTCCAGAGTAAAACTTGCTTGTCTCAATCTGTTTCTTTTTCAAACCACAGAATCATACAATGTTTTGGGCTGGAAGAAATCTTAAGGCTCATCCAACCTCCCTGCCATGGACAGTGATATCTTCCATTAGACCACAGTGCCCAAAGCCCTGTCCATCCTGGTCTTGAAAACTTCTGGGATGGAGCACCCACCACTTCCCTGAGAAACTTGTGCCAGTGCCTCACCACCCTCCATGTCTTCTGTCAGTTTGAAGCCATTCTCTATGTCCTATCTCTACTAGCCCTTGTAAAAAGTCCCTCTCAGTGACTTTCTGACTTCCATGTTGCCCTCCTGTAAACCTTTTTCACTCTGGCTGCATCCTTCTGCCAGCGCCTTGCTCCTAGCTGGACAAAAGATTTTTGGTGAAGTGCCCCCAACACTCAGCAGCCCAGAAAAATTACAACGTGTTTACTTACATGGTGTCCACATCTTACACCTGCTGCTGATTTGACCAGGGACATGATCAATTCCCTAATGTACTGAAGAAACACAGATGTAATGGAATCCCAAGCCAGAGAGCTCCAGTGACTTATCTGTAATCCGAATGGGACTTTACTCAGCAAAGCTGAGTAAAAATCATGAAGTTTGGGCATGTGATATTTTTCCCCTCTGTATATTATGAAAAAGTTCAGATTCACCAAGTGTAAACAGAACAACATGAAGATAAGTAGAAAGAACATATTTCCTTCCCAATTTAAATTTGTTTACCTCACAGCTGATTCCCATGAGTTCACATGCAGGAGGGATCCAGCCTAACATGACTAAGCAGGATGTGATTAAAGTGTCTGTCAGAAGAAGATAAGGCTTCAATATCTTTCCCAACTTCACAAGGAAGAAAAGAGGTGGGCCTCTTCTCTTCAACCCCTCATCTCTGTGAGAAGTTAGAATTGGCTGAGGAGATCCCAAACAAAAAATATTAGAAAAGGCAATTACCAAACAGACAAAATGGGAGAGAAAGCTGAGGTGAAGCTATTTATCACTTTAACCAAGCCTGGAGCTCCAAAACAAAGTTTAATTTTGAAACAGGGGCAGCAGAAATGTTATTTCATCCTGGTAGCTCAGCCCTTGTGACTGTATCAGAACATACCTTATTTGATACACAAACATATTTTTTAAGAAATATGAGATTTAAAACATTTTTAATACAACCCCTATCTGACCATACACTAAATGATCCTGGCACTGATTGAGAAAATAAAGGTAATTTTAAGATTTAATGTAATACTTATAGATGAAAGCTAAGCCCTGAGAAGCTATCAGACTCATATAAATGGAATTTGTCAATGGTATAAAATAAATAAACATAGGGTCAGTCTGATGGAAAGAGAAGTAGATACATACTGAAGTCTGACCAAAGTGTCAAAATAGGGGCTGGGGTCATGAGAAAAATTCAGAAAATATCCTGCTCAGGCTGCTGGATAGTTTATCACCCTTGAACTTGGAGGTCTCAATCATTTTAAGATTCCCAGGAGTACTCTGATGCTCTAGCTTGAGCACAGGGGTTTCTGAGGTCCAGAGCAATTCCATAACAGGACTATGCAAGTTCCCCAACAGGCATAAAGTCATTTGAACCAGAAAATTCTCAACTGAAACCTCAAACATAGATATGCTAGGAAACAGCCAGATGTGACTTACTGGTTTTCTGTGAGACTGCTTATTAAAGTTGGTTGTTTTATCAAATCATAAACTATTAAAAAATGTCTTTGCTCTCTTGTGAAGCTACAATTTACACAACAGAAAGGGCTCTTTAGGTATGTGACATTTGCTATAACTATTTTACGCAAGCCATGAAATTACAGCCAGGAGAGAGAATTGTGACCATCCAGACAATCTACTGGTTTTTACAGTGGGATGAAGGAACAGAGAATACCTAAAATGTCACAAAGTGTCTGGCTTAGGAATTCAGACACTTTTTTCCTCAGCTAGACACTTCCATACAAAAATTGGATGTGCACTTAGGGCTTGGGAAAGCTTCATTATGTTTTCTTTCCCCCTTTTTGTCCCAAGTGCAGCAAGCGAGGATCCAAAATGCCTGATACTAAAACAAGAGATGTATTGGGTTTGCATGGCCAGGCTTTGGTAGCAGGGGGGCTACAGGGGTACCTCTGTGAGAAGCTGCCAGAACCTTCCCCCATGACTGACAGATCCAGGAAGGACCTGCTGCCAGTAAAGATCAAACCAGTGATTGTGGCAGCACCTCTGGGATAATGTATTTAAGAAAGGGAAAAAAACCTGCACAACTGCAGCTGGAAGAGAGGACTGCAAATCTGTGAGAGGAGCAGCCCTGCAGACACAAGGTCAGTAAGGAGGGGCAGGAGGTGCTCCAGGTGCCAGAGCAGAGATTCCCCTGCAGTCCCTGGTGCAGACCATGGTGGGGCAAGTGGATGCCCAAAGGAGGCTGTAATCCCATGGGAAGCCTGTGCTGAAGCAGGCTTCTGGCAGGACCCATGGACCAGGGATCCATGCTGGAACAGCCTGTTCCTGAAGGATTGCAGCCTGTGGAAAGCATCCATGCTGAAACAGTTCAGGAAAAACAGTAGAGAATGAGTTATTTTGGAGAAGTTCAAGGAATGCTGTCTCCCATGACTACTCTACTCTGATTTAATTTCTAATAAATTAAATGCATTTCCTCAAGTCCAGCTCATCTTGCCTGTGATGGCAATCAGTGAATGATCTCTCCCTGCCCTTATCTTGACTCACAAGCCCTTTGTTACATTCTCTCTCCCCTATCCTGAGCTGAGGAAGGGAGCAACAGGGTGGGTTTGATGGGTGCCTGGTATCCAGGCAGGATTAGCCTGGACATTAGGATTACAAATGCCAAAGCCTTCTTGGCAGCAAGACAACATACTAACAGAATGCTGTGAAAAATCCTTGAAATTGGGTTGTACAAGTTAAAAGTTAAGGGAACTGACAAAGGCTGGTGTACAAATGGAGGACGTTGTGAGTAAGTCTCCAGAGATCTGAAATTTCAGCTCATTTTTTGGGGGGGTATACAAAAGGCTGTTGGTTTGTTTTTGTTTAAAGTCTTGGTTTGTTTGGACACACACATGTAAGGAAGCCTCAAACTGCTGTGTCTCTCAGGGACAGCACTATTTCATAACTTTATTTGCAGTTATTTTGCCCAGGACATCTTTAGCCACTGATAGAAAGTAAAAGAATATTTGAAACTGAGACGGGAGGAAAACTGTTAGATGAATTTCAGGTAATGCTGGCCGGAGAAAACTGGAAGCAGTTTTCACATGAGAGCCACCCACCCTGTCATACAATTATGTCAGATGAAGAATCAGCACAGAATTTGGCCAAGTCTCTGCTTATTTGAGTTTTAGTAGAAGAGCCTGTCTACAGAGGAAGCCAGTTTTACTTAAGAGTTTAGCAGCAAAAAAATACTTTAAATATTGTTAGTCGAATGTAAGAATTAAACATTAAGGGCCTCCAAGGTCATGGGGAAGACATGGAAATCTATGCTGACATTCTGGCCACTGAGAAAATGGGTGAAAACAGTCAAAAAGTTTTCAAGCCACGGCAAACATCTCCTTGATATCTGAAGGATTTTGCAAATGATTCTGCGGATGAAATAAATGGGGCTCAGCAGCACAGCGATTTAAATAGAACTGGTTTGTCTGTACAATTCTGAACAGTTCTATTGAAATATGGCACGGACAGAGCACAGCCCTGCCTTCCAGGGTGCAGTAAGCATTTGATTCATGATTCTCAATGCCCTTTAAATAACAGACCTTCTGTAACAGATGCACATGCAGAACTACCTGTTCTGTTGCTGTGTCACAGAGAGGACATGAACAGAACAAACGCTGCACCCTGCAGTAGAACAGCCTGAGTAACAGAGGTCTGCAATCTCTATTTCAATGACAGGTGACTGCAGAAAATGTTTTATGAGTTTGGTTTTGGCCTAAACATTAGGTTGTTAGCATTTGTCATGGCTTTACTGAGATTTCTTCCAAAAAAATCCTTATCAACTATATTTTCTTTCATCAGAAATTTCACTGGAAGTCTTTCTGCTCTAGGTTCATCTTTTTGTTAGATGAAATGGAAACAGTAGCTGAAACTTAGGAAAAAAATTCAGAACTGCCAGTAACTGAAAAAGCAAACAACATGTTGAAAAATACAACAAATGAAACTGGAAGTTTAAGCCTCATCTTCCCTATCCTGATTGCCTTATTTTTTCATTAAAAAATGTATTGCTAGCAAGTTTGCTGCTGCTATGGAACTGTGGGGGGTGGCTGATCCACCTGAGGGCTGTGCTGCCTTTCAGCAGGACCTTGATAGGGGGGAGAGCTGGGCAGGGAGAAACTTAATGGGGTTTAAAAAGGGCAAGTGTAGGGTCCTGTACCAGGGGGGGAATAACCCCAAGCACCTGCACAGGTTAGGGTCTGACCTGCTGGAGAGCAGCTCTGCTGAGAAGGACCTGGGGTTTTGGTGGTGACAGACTGCCCGTGACCCAGCAGTGTTCCCTGGCAGCCAGGAGGGCCAATGAGCTCCTGGGGTGCATCAGGAAGAGCTTGGCAGTTCTGGGTTCCTCAGTACAAGAAAAGTAAGGAGCTACTGGAGCAGCAAAGACGATTAAAGGACTTGAACATCTCTGTTATGAAGGCAGACTGTTGGGGCTGGGCCTGTTCAGTCTGGAGAAGAGCAGATTGAGAATGCGTCTCACCAAAGCATACAAACATCTCAAAGTCAGTGCCAAGGGGATGGAGCCAGACTCCTTTCAGTGGTGCCCAGTGACAGGACAAGGAGCAACGGCCATAAATTAAAACATAAAAAATGCTACCTCAACACATTTAACAACTTTTTTGCATTGAGGGTGGGAGAGCACTGCAACAGCTGCCCAAGAATTTGGTGGAGTTTCCCTCTCTGGAGACATTCAAACCCACCTGGATGTGCTCCTGTGTCACCTGCTCCAGGTGACCCTGCCTTGGCCAGGGGGGTTGGACTGGATGATCTCCAGGGATTCCTTCCAACCCTAACAATTTTGTCATTCGGTTGGATATTCTGTACATTTATGCACAACCTAAGAACTGAATACTAGTAATGATTGCCCTTGTATTTAATAACTAGCTGTTCCAAAGCAAGTTATAAAGCAGAGCCATTGACTCTGCCTCTACAGTACAGGGCAGCATGATACTGAACCAGTTCAGGTATTACTTCTTTCAAGTACACCTACCTTGCAGATATGAGTTAGGAAGTAGTAAAGTCAAAATTGTGCAGTGTAAGAGCTCTGTTTACTGCATGCAGTGATGCCTGCAGGCCCAAAGATACAGCTCTACACCACACAACTCTACTTCTTGTTCTGTGACTGACACTGGAAATGTTGGTTTAGATCTATTCTAAACAAGCAGTACAGGTATGACTTCAACAGCTTTTCTTAGCACAATATCTTTTCAGGAATTGAACTAGTTACAATCACAGCCATTATCACCAGAGCTCTGAATAAACACCTGCATGTAGGGAATAACCACTGCCTTTTTGTTCACACTAAAGGCACACCAGCATACAGGAGCACACCAGATTTTTCCCTCTAATTCATTAGAAAACTTATAATTCAGTGACTTCTCACCCTCATAGGTGTTTCTCATAGGCATGTAACTTTGACTTTTTACACAAGATATTGAAAAATTTGTTGCTTCATACCTGCGTTATACACAGGCACCCAGTGGTAGAATTCGTTCTGGTAGGGAACTGTGTCAAATTCACTGCACTGCATCTGACGGAAGGTTGGCAAGTCTTTGTGGCAGGGGCTGATGTTACACATGCGGTAGCGTTTCCTTTCTCCCGTGCAGTAGTCTCCTCCAAACTGGGGTCTAGAAAAGGAACATTGAGACTGGGACATGAGACAGTGGGTAAAAAAGTAGTATTAAACCAACAATGTATTTCAGGTCCCAGCAGCATAACAAGGTGACTCTGAATCCTCAACAGGGTAGAGATACTGTTCACATCACATATTTGAGTACTCAAACATGTCAGTATGAAGACAACTCCTGTATCCCAAAAAAGTGCTTGGCACTTTCTGGCTGAGCGCACAACAAATTAACCTGCCAAATGGACTGCTTTAAATCCCATACTTTTCAGTGCATTTGACAGTTCTGTTTGAAAAGACAAACTATCCCTGCCATTAGTGATTTGTGAAAATGAGATGTGAAGTCTTCAAGAACTCAGATATGTAGTAAGGAATTCTGCCTTTAATGTTCTGTACCTGACAACTCATGTGTCTGAAGCTCAAGCAAAGCTGATGACTAGAACAAAGCATGAAAAGTGAGTGCTCAGGATCAGATTGCTAGAAAGTGTTCTCACCTGATGTTTGAGGACATTTATTTACTCATTGTAGTATTAATAAAGCAATATTTACAATATTTCTGCAAAGCCTAAATGTTAAGTATGTATTTTTTATTCATTTTGTGTTGAAATAATCTCCATGGAGGGCAAGAAATAAAGAACAAGATGACATCTGTAAAAGATTAATTTTACACAGGTATGCCTAACTGGGAAGAGAGGTGCCAGTATCTGTGACATATGTAGACGTGGCACCTGCTGATAACAGTCTCATACAAGAAATGTCCTAAGAACATCAAACAGCTTAAACAAAAGGTAGGGAAAGATAGTGCACTCAGCTTACTCTGGATTATCACACGGCCTCTCTGCACTTTGAACTCCTGCCCCACATGTCCTGGTGCAATGGGACCAGGATGACCAAAGGCCCCACTCGCCATGGATTGCTTCAGGAGTCTTCCCTACTGTAATGCACTCACCAAAGAAGCACCACTGAGGAGAGAAGAAGAGAGAAAGCACAAAGAGCTTTGTATCATTATCACAGGGGAACATTTCTGTGAATTATTTGTTATTTCAGCTCATGAGGGTTGAACACTTAAGCGGAAAGGTAAATGGAGGTGTCACAGGATGACCCTCCTTCACACTCAACAATGGCAGAGCTGCTCATGGCTCCTCTCTGTGCTTTGGCAGGCAGCACAGGCTGCAAACAGCGTGGCTCACAGTCACCTTGTTTTCTCCACAGCGAGTGCCGTCCGCAGCTGCATCCAGTTTGGAGCGGCAGGAGCCTTTCACCGAGCACCAGAGTGTCTGGCAAAGGTTCTGGAAAAAAAAGAGTCAAAAGAAAGATTGCAGCATTCTGAGGCAGGGCTGAACTTCTATGGCCAAGATTTTTAAAAGTCTCCCACAGTTTTGTACAGTCACTTAAAAAACCTTGTAAGGGCTGTATTTCCAGAGGGATCAGGGTTTTTTCACAAGACAGGAACCACCAAGGGTCCAAATTTCTCATCATTACTGTGCAAAAAGGGACTATTTGGAAAAAAAAAAAGGTAAGTACTATCAAGTGAATTCCTTGTGACTTCAAATATTCTCCTAATTGGCTGGTCAGCTCCTAGATAAACACAAGAAAAATGTCTTAGCAAACTTTGGTCACTACTCTTTGCAGATAAGGTGAACAGAAAATTGAACAATTTTCATTTGAAGAGTACTAACCTATAAAATCTTCAATTTTGCATTGCTGTCTGCCTGAAAAAATACAGTGAAATCAAAGTAGGTTACAGAAGCCAGGTGGGCAAATACAAACATCATGTCTCCATCAATATTAATGGAGCTCCCAAAACTAGATGAGGAAAAAGTGATCAGGGCTCTCAAAACATCAGCTTGGCAGATGGCAAGGAAATTATCTGAAAAAAATAAGCAGTCAGCTAGCTGGCAGGGAAAAAAAGCATAGTGGGTTGGGAAGAGTAAAGGCTGTGGTTAGTGAATATTTGCATATTAAGTAACTCGGAAACTGATGCCAGTTTAATGTAGTAGGTTGCCAATAAAACATAGCATTCCAGATGCTGCTCCATGTGCAGTGGCTCAACTCCACATATGAGACAGAAACTCCTGAGAGACAACAAAGAAAGCAGGGCAAGAAACATTCCAGCTACCCTTTGCCCTTCACTCATATAGTCAGAACTATTCTCTAGAAACGGAAGACAGAGTTGGAGGGCCATTTCTCCCTGTACAGCTCAGATGAACACCAGCTTTTCTTTGTTTGGCACACAGAAGCCCTAGCTGGGAGCTCCTTACTGATCAGGGCTTTGCATGAAACACCACTTCCAAGGTGGAGACAGCAGGGCCCTCAGAGGGACTGCACACTGCCAATGGGAACAGCAGAAGCAAAAGCCCAGGTCTTGACTCAGGCTGTTTGGATACCAAAGCTCAGCTCTGAAAAAGGGAACAGAGCTGGCAGCATCAACCTGTGAAGAAGGGACAACTCCAAGGGTCATCAGAGGAAAGAGTTGATAAGAAGGATTCCACTAGCAGCTCCCACTGGGATTCTGAGAGCGAGCCATATGCCAGATTTGGAAGTCAACATATAAACTGTGCACTTCCAAAAATGAAGCCCCAACAAGCTCACAGCAATGTTTATCCAAGTGGGAAATGTAGAGTTTGGCTTATCATTTCTGATCTGCTTCTGTTTAAAATGGCTAACCTTAAAGCACAAGCTTTGAGAGAGTTCCCTTTTATTTACCTTCTTCATTATGTGTTTACCTTGGTTTGTCAACAAGAGCACCAGACAAAAGCTGATGGCATGGAACATCTCAAAGCACTCCAACCCTCCAGCTGGAATACAATGTCTGGACTGCTGCATCTTGGTTCACTGGTTTTGGGCAATGTACACAAGATAAACTTTGTTTTGCAGTTCCCTATTTATGTTTCAAGGGTAGCATTCCTTATGAACCCCTTGTGAAGCCATCATTGCCAGGCTCTTAAGGCAGAGCTGCCCAACTGTTCTAGCTGATGAATTTTCTCGTTACAAAAGTCATCCTTCATTTTGACTTTGTACCTATAATATGTTTTGTGTTTTTAGTGTCTAAAGTGTACTTTTGCACCATGCCTCAGATGCCAGAGAAACGGGCACCGAAAATGAACACAGCTTTTCATCAGCAGTTACTTTTTTATTATGTGCCCCCATAGATTTCAAAGTCAAGAATTCACACAGGGAATTTTCCATATTGATCCCCATGTCCTAGACTTTTTTTCTTCTCTGAGAATACTGAAACAACAGCAGTATGAGAGGATGCACTATGTATTGCATTCCCCTGGAGGTAACAGGCAGAAATTCATGACTCTGCCATGGACTCACTGCAAAGTAAGTGGGTTTTCTTTTCATCAGCAGTATGATATACACTTTCTACCCAATCTATGAGAACAAGATCTGTGCCTTGAAGAAAGCTGAATCCAAAAAACTTAGTTTCACTGAAGCTAGTGGAAGTTTTGGAAAAAAAGGCAATGAAATGAGTGCTCTGATCTTCTACAGGCTGTTCTATAGGAAGCTGAGGCTCTAGCTGTGACTTGGAAAATTCCTCCATCTAACACATATTTTGCTTTTCTTTACCAAATTAGAGGGACAGTATTGATATACTTCCCAGGACACTTTGCTGCCTAACTGCTTCATGGAAAAAGCTATCTGAATTAATAATATCAGTTTTTACTAAGTGTAATCTTTTAACCCCAGGGCATCTTCAGCTAAATGCAGATTGTTCTCTCAAAAAGGATCTGTTGATCAAATTCAGTCAGACATTAAAATGTACAGAACAAAAGCAACTTGTCAGTGAGCAAGGTTAAGTAAATAGAGGAAAGTCAAAAAAGAGTCAGACATCTTAGACAAAATGACAAAAAGACTTATGATTCAACATTCCAGGTTGTCTTTACTGTTCACAATTCCATCTCCTGCCAGTGCAACTAACAGCAAAATACAGGCCTTTAAGTAAAATGCAGAAAGAGATGACACCACTTAATTTTCTGACATACGTCTAGCTGTAAAATTGGTTAATCAGGAGATGTGAATGTAAAGGCCTATTAGGTTCAAACTCAAGGAAAGACAGACTGAGCCAATACTGCAAAATTACATCCTAATTTTCTATCTGTACCAACAGACAAATTACAGTAACTAAGGAAACTGTAACAGCAGGTAATGAAAGTAATCTTTCAATACCTTCTTCAGATTCAGCAGTTGTAGTTCAACACTGGTAATCATGTTATCTATTAAGGTTGAAAAGATTAATCAGAAATAACTTCTCCAAGGAAAGGGTAGATGAAGATACACGTACTTATTTGAATGGAATAAACAGTCAACATCAGCAGTGCCCAGTCCACAGCTGTGTCATACCAGCACTGCCAGTTGCCAAAACACATCTGTGTTTGATGGGGCCAGTAGGCTGGGTGCTGTCTCCAGTATGTACTGAACACTTCTGCTCAAAACCCAGGAAAATTAGAGATCACTTAGCTAGGCTAGCACTTGGACATACTGCTTCTGAGCTGTTCTATGTATAAAAATGTTGTACAGACCCAAAGAGCTCTGAACATTCTAGGTACCTGTAAAATACCATACCACTGCACTTTAGCTAGTACAACCTGATACTCTGCAGGGAGCCAAGATCTTGAGAGGGTTGCTGTTTCCTTGCATCTCCTCACAATACTGTTTTGCTATGCAGGGTACTGTATGAATTATACACTTCTGCACAAATATCTAATGTTCTATGCAAAAATACTGGTTTTTCAAAACAAATATTTTCCACAGACAGTGAAATATTCATCGTAAGAGTGTAATCATAAAGAGTGATCATAAAGTGAGATCAAAAACAGTGTGAAAAATCAGAATGTATGGGAAGAGATTACAACCCTAATTTTTTGAGAAAACTCTTCCTGGAACTGAGGATTTGTTCCCAGAATGATTTAATTAATTGAAAGCCACAAGGTTGAAGAATATTTTTTAATTGGATTTAATTTGCATTAATACTTTACCTAAGAATTAGTATTACAAGTTTAAAATCAAAATGACTCCACTGCTGAAGGAGAGGCACCTAACCATATGTATGGTTAAGATCCAGCAAAGAATTTGTGAAATACAAAGTAAACAATTTACTTCAAGAATACGCAGAATTAAGTGTGTTAGGCAATGCCTGCCCCTTCACATCTAGCCTATGAGACTCTAAACATGCTGCATTTGTAAATGAGGTGCTCTGAATGCACTTCCAGGCTGCTCAAGAATTTTGAATTCTTAGGAGAATTAAGAAAAACATTCAGCACTTACATCCACATCTTCACAGAATGTAGCATTGGAACCATACTGAAGCTGGCACTGGTGGTGCACATCATAAATCACTCCAGGAGCAATGATTGGGGCCTTCAGAACTTCTTTTTGTGGGGTGTCATCCAGACAGAATCCCCACCCACGACTAAAAGACAAAAATTCCATATTAAATGACTCCCTACCACCACAGTTTTTTGACAATTCTATAAAGACTTTTTGGTATCTGTTTCTTAGGGGTAATTTTGATTATGGCCCATGTAAATAATACTTCCAGATTCCAGCCAAGTTATGCTGAAATTTTGCAAACAAAATAGTTACTCTGCCTAGCAGGAGAAGGTTTTAGTAGAAATAGTAGAATATAGTTTGTCAAAGTGGAAACATGAGCCCAGTATGGTTTGCAGAGTGGCTTCAGAGAACCCCAGAGTCTCTGGTTAAAGCAATACCCCATTGCTGCTCTCAAAAAGAATGGAACAGATTTGAACAAGTCACTGAAGCCAAACACAGGGCCCTGTGGCCAAAGGCAAAGTCTATGAAGTTCTGCCAGTGCCCTTGATGGAAAGGCTTCTTTCTTCCTGGTAACTGCAAAAAGCTGCAGATTGCACAAAACTCGAGCCAATACAACACCATTTGAGTTCACTTCCAGACTACAAGATTATACAGAGCTTTTCCCAAATAAGAAAGCAACAGCACAGTGTATGTCCCCCGTGGAAATCACCTCAAGCACACTAAAGCCCCCTGTAATAAACAGTACAATAATACAAGACGCACTTTAAACTGCAGCACAGCTGTGCTCAATTTAGGCAAATGCTTCCGCTTTATCACTCACTCTAGGAACCGTGTGATGTACTCCTTGCTGCACTGAGACCAGGTCAGTGGAGTAGGATCATACTGCAGCTGTCGGGACATAATGTACGGGCGCTTTCCAGCAGGCTCACAGTCATTCTCCTTTCCATCGTGCTGGATTCCGAAACTGGAGACAAAAAACAGCACCTCATAATCCCAGCTGATTTGCTGTACCACAACATCTACCTACAGGTTCCACTATGTGCTTAAAAAGGGATGTTGTCTCCTCCCCTGCAGAGCTGTGGTTATGTGTTTGCTAAAAGAAAATGCACACATAGAACATACGACCCAAAATCTATGAAAAATCTACACCCCCACAGGCTTTCAAACATGTCTGTTATGCACAGCAATATTGCCCTGCACAAAATAAAGAACAGACTGTCACAGACTGTACTTGTATACTTTTACAAACACTAGTGTATAGTTGACGCAGAAATCACAGTTTAAACCTAGAAGTTATGTTACAGCTGTTACACCTAAGACTGCTTCCTAACTCTTGAACCCAAACTTGCACCACTTTAACTTAGTTACATTGTCTTAGACTCTCTCATAATTATTCTCTACTGCTTTTTTATCTTTAAAACTTTTGACAGACTGCACCAGATGTATTGTTTACAAAATTATTGAATGTTCAGTGAATTTGCCTCCAACCTCTATTCCTTCATCCTATTTAATTTTCTCAATCTGTGTAAACAGATCTCTGCAGTAGGTTCTCTCCAGCATTTCTGACTTGCTAAGAATTTTTTTTATTCAACAGCTTCCCAAAGTAATAAACACAAAAGTTTGGATGGGATTAAACTGAGTCAACACACATGCCTCTTTATCACCTCAGTGTGAGGATTATCTGAAATAACAAGATACAAAGATATTGATATATGAAGGTGTTGATACCTACATTGTAAACACCTGGAGGTAAGTCCTGAAGAGCAGTGAGAGCTCACTCAGGTCATGATTCAGTCACGAATCAGATAAAGTGTTAGAAACACTTAAGGCTACGTTTCTCAAAAATGTAATCATATCATGACTCAAAAGTTCCGAAAGTGGAGCTAATTCCAGTAAGAATCAATTCCAGTAATGAGTCAGAAGCATAAATGTAAGGATCTCCCCTTTCTGACACACAGGCTCTTTTCCACAAATAGGGTCTGTTGAGTTGTAAGGCTGTAAACATCTAGAGAGAGTGTGGGGAAGAGCTGACTTTTGGCATTCATCAAGGCATGGAAGCATGTCTGTCTTCTTATTTCTTGTCGATCTGTTCTTACAAACCTGAACTTCTTAACTTGTGTACACTAACCTGGCTTGAGGTTAACAGTGTGGCAGTATACAACATTCCTTATGGAGACAGTCCTTAAGGAAAGGCCCTGCACCACTCCTGCAAGGGCAAGTACAGCAGTACTGAGCCCTTCAGCATCCGAAGGACACAGAGTCACCAGCCAGCCAGACCAGAGGAGGAGAAGGTCACACGTGGATCAATCAATGAAAACTCTTCAGATCATTAGTGTGAATGAAAACAGCTCCCTGCCAGCAACAGGCTCTGGGGACCAAGTGACTTAAACCCAAAGGATCCAGACCCAATTGTAGTGATTTCAGCATTATTTATTTACACTATCTCCTTTCTGGCAATGGAGAAGGTGAAGAAAGAGTGACCAATTAAAGAGCGACAGGGTCATTGCCATCATCATCATCATCATCATCATCATCATCATCATCATCATCATCATCATCATCTTCATCATCATCATCATTATCTCCTATCAGGAAACAGAGACTCCATCTTGACTGGTGGCTGGGTGCACAATGAAATTAATGTGATTGTAGATAAAGCAATGCGTGTGTGGCCTAGCCAAGGAACACAGTCCAGTAGAAAAGTGCAGGCACTACAGTCAAACCCGAGTATTCATGAGATAATCCTCTGCCCTGAGGAAAACAGCTGTTTCACAAATCAATTTTTTTTTCAAGTGACTTAATAAACTATCTAAGCAACAAAAACACCTCCAAAAATCTAAAATTCTGAGAAATCTAGTTCAAATGAAAATACCCAATAATGAAAAAAAAATTAACCACGTCTAAAACTAAATATCCATGAACTTTATTTATCTTGACCTAAGTGTACCCACAATAGCATTATTATACAGACAATACCATTTACTAAGAAATACCTGAAAAAGACTTTACAGGTTCATCAAAAAAAGGAGTAGNTAGAATATATTATCAGATTAATATATGTTTTCCTATTTGAGTTTCACTATATGAGTTTAAAATGTTTTCTTGCTAATCTGCACTACTGAAATGCCTTGACATTATGAGACAGGCTTGTTTTCTGTAAATGTTTTGAATCAACCTAGAGATTACCTAAAGTAATTGCACAGAAATCTAGCACATGTTTGGAAATATTAGAATAATTGAGTGATGCTTCTTTGGAGCTTAATTACTTCATCCTGATGTACTGAATAGTTGTATATTTAAAACACAGGTCAAAGGCTGAAGAATTTATTTATTTGCTTTGAAATAAGTTTTTATTTTAATAATAGAGACATTAAATCAGTCCTTGTTTTGTTTCTGTCTCACAATTTGAGTATTAACATGCAAATAACAAATGTAAGACTAATACAGGTTCCCCCTTCTCTATCAACTATACCTGTGTCCAAGTTCATGGGCAATAGTGAAAGCCAAGGGAAGGCCAGAGTCCTCGTTGATGTTGCAGCTCCTGTGAGGCTGACACATTCCTGACAGGTGAGACAAGCCTAAGGTTTCACAGGGACGGTTCATGCCAGCACAAATGTCCTTTCTAGAATCGCAAAAGAGATGTGCCATTTAAAGAGCTTAAAACCAACTGTGGAGTGTCCCTGACACTGGGGAGCAAGCTTCTCTCTTATGATGTGCTAATTTGCATTTTAAGTAAATGGTAGTGGTCTTTTACAAACACATATGGAACAATATGCACTTGCTCTACTACTATCATTATACTGCTATAGTTTGTAGACAGTATTTATGTGGCTGTAGTGCCTAGATACATACACTTATTGCCAAGTCACATAAATCAAAGTTTTAGAACCTTCATGTCTGACAGCATTTCAAAGCATGGTTTACTAAAGTCACCACAGCTTAGCTTCATTCAAGTGAACTGCCTGAGCGCTTCATATTTGGGGAGTGAAATCTCACATCATCGTGAGACTTTATTTCACATTCTTATTTTAAGATTTTTGACCAAAAAAAGGTTGAAAATGTGGGAAATGGTCAAAGGGTGCACTTGATGATATTGGTCTTTTCCAACCTAACACTTCTGTGACCCGTTTTTTACTGAGCCACCTGAGGGACCTTTCAGGTTGGTTTTTTTTTGCCTGACAGACTTTAGCCAAGGACTGCTTTTTTAGATCATAGACCCAATCTTTTCTGCCACCTGTGTGCAGACTGAATCAATTTTTAGAGACCTGCAGAAGCCCCATTTCATGCCACAACATAAACTCCCTGCATAACCTCAGACAACTTCACTTTCAAGTTTTCTGTTCCTCCCTTTCTCAGACACTAAAAAATATTTTATGTCTCCTTAAATATGGAGATATTTAAAAATCATATGCTTTAAAGCTTAAAAATGAATGGCACTATATTTGCACAATCCTCTTCCTTTCTGAGCTGAACCTGCACATTTCTTCAGGAGTTGTTCATCTACATGCTACCTTGTTCTGGTATATTGTCTCAAAGAAGAATAGATCAGTCATTGAGCACAAAATAAGATCAGATCAAGTGGGGAAAATTACCTGAGCTGTGGAAATTGCTCACCTCTCGAGACACACAGATCTCTATTTTGTGACTAAGATGCATCTCTACACCCCCATGTGCAAGTAGTGTCATAAATATTTCGTCCACGTTTCTGAGCTCTGTGCAGGATGTACTAAGTGATGGCATGAGCCTGTAAAGGAAATATCATCCCCAAAGAAATGCAACTGAACAACAGTCAGCCACTGCTGTCATACCTGGTAAGAAGGACAGCCACATCATGGTGTGTGGGGTTGACATCACTCTTGGGATTGACACTCTTCTGCCACTTGCAGAAGCTGGCTAATGTCTTATCAGCATGGTGCACTATCTTCAAGCCTTGCTAATGGGAAATGAAGGAATATATTACTGTAAGGACTACACTGCATCACAGTAACACTTCAGTGAAGTCGGCTGTGAAGATGGGTAATCTAAATGCAATTGATTATGCTTTTGCCTAAAGTTAGAGCCATCATTAGGAGCAATGACACCTATTTATCTAACTTTGAATATTAAGTTAAAATGCTGACATTTGTGTAATTGGTGCAGCTAAAGTAAAAACTACAGAATACAGAACTCTGCATATGTTTTGATAAATGAGCTTCACAAAATCCAACACTGAACTGAAACTTTCAAACATTTTATATTCTCTTGAAATCAGATTTTCCTCTGAATTGGTGAAGATTACTTATTGTGGGACTTCATGATCAAATTTGTCACTCAATGTTACGTGAACACTGTCATATTCAGACAACAATTATGTTTCTAACAGAGTATTTATTTCATAATGTTTTTAAATTCCAAGAGAAACAATGCAGTCATAAATGTTTCTTCCTCAACTTATTATTACACAGTTTATATGCAAATTACTGAAAACCCTAAATAAAAAGTATGCAAAATAAATTCATCTAAAATGATATTTTCCAATTTCTGGTCTTGGACACTCACTTTATCTTGACTCAGTTTGCTTTATTTTTAACAAGCATCAAAGTATGGGATTAACTGTTACCAGATAGTAACTTCTGAGGAACTTAAAAACAAATTTTGAAAGGTATTTAACAATGTTCCTTCCAACATTGCCATTCCTCAACTGAACAGGAACCCATATTTTTTATCCAAACCAGCACAGAATTAGCAAATAAAAAATTGGAAGTCATCATGGATCTCAGGTCCTAATTTTCCTGTTTAGGAGCAAGCACAAGTTTTTGTCCTACTTATACTTACTAAAAGAGCTATAAGGACAGACTCCAGCCCAGAAAATATTTCAGAAGACATAACCCTGAGGTTTGGTTTACTGCCTTCAATAGCACTGGGACTATCTGACTTGTGGTTATAAATTTTAAGCCACAGAGAAAATCCCTTTAAGGTGTTCCTCTGGTAAGAGCTAGCTTTATCATGCACAGTATTTAAAAAATAACCATAAAATCATGGCAATCAGCATGTATTTAAGCACATAGTAACATATTTGTGAAGCAGAGACATTGGAAACTATAAATATACAGCTGGATACAGCAATTAACATCTACTTTGTCCTCATTTTCCTTTGTTTCAAAAGAAATTTAAAAAGAAAAGTATGTGTTTGAACTGCACATTAAGAAGTTTACCTATTTGGAGACCTGCAAATACCATAGCTCTACAGTTAATAATTAATTTCAAATAATGCTAGGTAATTAGATCCTGAATCTTGATGGGCAGTTTCTGTTTCTCATTTAGTCTTCTTTGGCATCCCATGTTCTTATGACACTGGGGAGATTCTAAAATCTTCTTGACCTGCTTGTTTTAATTACATTTTCCTACACAATTTTATGCAGAAATATCTGAAGTCATCAGCTAAAATACTTTGCTATCAAGGGCACCATTTATTCCTAAAACCAGGCATGTTGTAGGTTAATAACAGGGTAAATTTAAAACATTATTTTAAGCAAATCTAATTACAGCTTAATGCACTGAACACTGAAGTTTTGTAAGGCATATTTTGAGGTAAATAAAAACCTTACCTCCACCTCCTCAAAGAGGATGAGCCGGACCAGCACAATGTGAATTGCATTGCCAATGCTTGGATCATGGAACAATCCTGTGACCTGTGCCAGAGCCAGGAGATATGAGATTAACTGATTCCTCTATAGCAGAACACAAAATATGAACATAGAGAGAAAATACATTTACTTCTAGCATAATGTTGATCTGGGGTCTGTTTTGCTTTTTAAATTCTCAAATCATTGATAGTTAACTGAAATGCAATGAATATTACAACTACTGCAAAGGTTAATTCTGCCAAATGAATGATGATACAGCATTTGGCAAAAGTTACCAAGCGAAAGAGCAAAAGCTCAAACAAAATTTTATTTCCATTTCCCATTCAAAAATTTCTGAGTTCATAAAAACACTAGCAGAAAGGAACACACCTACAGTCATACAACACTGATGGAGAGGTCCACTCAGGGTGCAAATAAACCAGCATATCAAATTGTCCTGTTTTAAACAAACGGGATTTTATCATAAAAAGCAAAATTTAGTCAGTACTAGGCAAAGAGAAATTAGCTGAATGATGGCTACTCTTGTGTTTTCAGAGTACAGGAGAGGATGATAAGAACAAAAGCAAAGATAATGACTCCATTCAAAAAAGACTTCACATAAAAAAGAGCAAGAACTGAACTCTGCAAAAATATGACCCAATTATTATAAACATCATCACAATGTTGAATTAGGCAGCAGGAAAAGGAATCAGAGCAGAAGATAATCACGACCTATCTATACATATTTATATATGTGACCTATGCCTATTTCCTATCACAGGAAATAGGAATGAACACAATGGATTGCCTTCAGGTCAAAACTGTTATGGAGAAGACCACTAAACGAGCAAATACCAAAATGAAGTAGAAATTGTGTTTACAGAGCTCTGATTTGGGTATGGATCTTTTCCAAGGTACTCAACTGAAAATTGAAACATTTTAAGTAACCCTAATATCTAAGGTCAGACTGCAGGGAAAATGTTGAGTCTTGTTTGTTCCTGAACCTGATAATGACAGAGGTTTATTCCAAGCATTTTTCCCTGTGTGGACAAAACCTCACGTGCTTGAACAACCTTTGTACCTGTTTACTCAGGCCCATTGCCTCTGAAGCAAGTTGAACTTCCAGGGGCACAGCTGGGAACATGCTGTATGAACTCAAAGGACAGATCACTGTGGCTTGAATTGCACTCTGATTACCTCCACATATATTGCACATTTGCATGATGACCAGACAGAACACATCCTCAATATACAGAACACATCCTCAATATACTCTCAAGCTCAATACCGAGCATGATACACATAATATTGATAACAAGTATTTATAACAGAAGACATATCTATGGGCAGATGCTATGGCTTTTCCCAGAACAAATCATATTTTGAAACATTTGAAGTTCAACTTTTCTTTATCCCAATGTGAACTTTGTACCCAAGAAGGATACTAATCTGGAAAAACAGTTGCATTGGCTTCAACTGGGACAGTTAACTTGCTTCACAATAGCTTATATATTGCTGTTTGGATTTGTGACCAAAACCAGTAACAAGCTGTATTTTAGCTTTTGCAAAGTTGCTACAATTTCCAGCAGGCTCCCGTGTGCTTTTCTCACCCACAATTATGTGAAAGAATTCATATGCTTAAAACCTATAGAATTTCTCTCTGCCACAGCCAAAAATCTGAAATCATCACTGCGCAACAGGTTCCAAGGGAGACAGAGAATTTCAATGGAAAGAAAGCTAGAACAAGCATTTATAGCTATGAGACTTCTCTCACATAAATCCAGAGAAAGATTGCGCCTATACAAAATACAAGGTAAAAAAATACTTAAAAACACAGTTTCAATTAATATATATTAATGATACTACATTTTTCTCCACGAGCAATGCTGCAGAGCTGTTAGAAGATCAGCAGTATAATCAAATTCAGATTTGCTTCACTTGTCTATCTAAAAACCCCAAAATATTGTACATACCATATTCATTATAGTGAGGATGTATGACTCCACATGGTCACTTCCATGATATTCAACCATTTTGCTGTCTGCCACCACAAGTGTCTCCACCCATCGCTCCTTGCTGACAGAGCGCCGAGAAACCCTTCTGCCAGCTGCATGATTTTGTTCCCATCTCTCCCTCCGATGCTGCTGCTCTTTGAAAAAGCTGTGGGTATCTGAAAAAGTAAAAAGCAACGCTGTTCTGAACATATTTTCAAGCTTGAACTGTATGGCTGTAACACTTACAAGATGATATTAGCTGGAAGAGACTCTTGTGGCTGCCACCCACCTGGCCCACTGCAGGGGCAACCCCAAAGTGATGCCAGACTGCTATGGGCCCTGCCCAGTGGAGTTCTGAATTTCCTGAGATGGATTAAACACTCATCAAAAAGTCACGCCACTTAAACACAAGGGATTACATTGTGAGACAGAGCCAAGCTAAAACAAGTTAAATTGGGGAGCCCTTTTCAAGGAGTTTTTCTCCTGTGGTTTGGCTGTAACCTCTCTAATGATACCAGCTGATAGTTTAAGATAAGGGATATGCTTTCTTCACAGGCAGCTCATTTTCTCTCACATTAAGTCCAGTGTTGTGCCACATCAAGAATGCCTTGTTCTGTGCATGGAGAATATCCTTGACAAGTGGGGACACTTGACCAGCAGGTGTCATCTAAATACCAGCAGGGCAGCCACGGGATCCTTGCCTGCTGCCATCCTGCCTGATGACAGGACAGACACTGTTTCCACTGTAATTCTGGGATCTGTGCATCTAATGCTTTTCAGGAAGAAGTCTCTGCTCCAAAGGGTTGCTAGCAACCCTGCACTGTGTTCAGTGCAATGACTCTCCACTCACTCTAGCCTTGAATGCCAGCTGTCCCATGTCACCAGGGAAATACAGTGCCTTAAATAATGAAGGGCCTAAAAAGCAAATGAGATGCCAGTTTGACAGCAACTGCTGGCATTCTTCCAACCCCTAACCCTGAAAAATGCTTCTACAGTCCTGCAAAGGATCAGGAGCATCTGTTTCTGTTACATATATTGCAGTAGTCCTTTCTCATCTCATCTCATGAGAACATCTCATGAAAGATGATGTCCTAATTCCAGATGGGGCACATCCACAGGCCAGAAAGGCAGCTCCAAGTGCTTAGAGCCTTTCCAGCACCACCTCCATGACTGTGTGGCAGGGGACAGTTGTCCAGCATTATCTCCATGTCATGTCCAGTAGTACCTGGGGCTAAGGAAGCAGTTACCTAGATACTCCTGGAGAATGGATGACCTGGCAGCTGGGTCCCTTCACACCAGCTACACCTTTGTCATGAATGAGCTGTTTGCCCTTTAGACCTGAGTGCAGAGAGAATAATCAGAGCATCTTGTGTACCTAACAAAATGCAGCACCACTGGATATGTACATCTCGTGGTGTAAAAGATGGTAAGTATCCTGGTTTATAAATTCAGGTTTTCAAAAATGCATTCTCTGAGGTCAGCCTGAAAGAAGCCCCGATCCTGATAACACATAATGAGTACAGTTGAGATATGCCACATAAATAAACAAAATAACTGGCCACATTTAGAACTGAGACACTGTGCGCAAGTGTGCTGTACACAACAGCAATGAGCTATCACTACTATAACCTGCACCCTAACCCCACTAACCCACACTGCAGCACCACTCCAGCTGTCTCCCTCAATCTTCAGTTACAGATACTGTCTCATCAATGAGGGGCTATTTATGAGCTGGTATTCATTAACCTCCCTTGTACATTTACGCAGTTTTCAGCATTCTTATTTCTATGAATCACAGTTCTCATTATCTACATTTTTAAGGGTTTTGTGCCGAGAAAAACCTTCCCCACAGCTATCTGAACAAAAAACTCCATTCAGACTGCTGGTTAAGTGCTTTGTTTATGGCCAAATAAAACCTCAGGCCAGCTGTCAGGTTGTCTGTTTACAACTAGCAAAAAGTATTGCTAATTGTCTGGGCAGCTGATAGCACTGGAGGCAAAAGTGTTTAAAGTCATATAGACTGCAGTGGTGAACAACCCTGAGGGAAAAGTTTGGAGTCCTGGTTAAGCATGAGGCTCTGTAATGTATGAAGATCTGAGAAGAGGTGAAAGTGAATGCCAGATAGGCAGAGGATTCTGCAGAAGAACTCTCCTTGGTGATGGATAAATCCTATGCAGGGTACGTCAACACGGACAGGTGACATTCAAGGACTGGATCCCCACTGCATGAAGTCTCCTGGAAGCTTTTTTAGTTAGACAAAGCAGAGAGGGATAACCTTTTGGAGCTACACTAAAATACAAGCAGCTACAAAGTATAGCTCTTTTACGTCTCTCCACTGTGAAGATAAGTAACCTTACTTTGCCTTTATCTTCAATAAGCAAAGTGTTACAAGTGATTTCAGATTTATTGAGAAACCACAGGGACCCTGTTGTCCAGGCATGGAAGTCTTGACACTAGGAGCTCACCAGTTCAGGATTATTCAAGAAATGATGAATGGCCTGAGACTAGAACAGTGCTGCCTGAGGAAAGCCTCTCTTCCATCATAACACCTGAGCACAACTCATTCCTCAAGAAAGAGAAGAGACAAAAGGGGTACTCCTACCCTGAGGGTTTCCACAGATTTCTGAAGAAGAGTTATAATACAGATAGGAATAGTCCTGGGGTCTTACTAGCAGAAAAGGAATGTAGTGCTGAGACTGTAGCCAGGAAAGCCTAAGACTAAACAAAAACAAGTTTGGTAAGAGATTCAGGTAACAAACTGCACGAAATTCAAGCAGCAATACTCAGAAGTTTCTAGCTGTTGTGGGAGATAATTTTGCAAATGTGAAGCTTTTATTAGAAAAACTGATTCAGCCCAACAAGAAACATACCATGTCCCGACATGGATATGTGATACCCAGACATTTGTCTGCATAACCAGAAGATGGTTAACAGTGTAGATGACATTTCATCAGCTTCTAGATAGAAATGGCTGATAAATTTCAGCAAAATGGTTGGGTTTTAAGATCAAATTCCAAATTGTTTTTAGTGAAAATAAAAATGTCCCTTGAAACTACCCTACAAATCCTATTTGACTAACAACAATATAAAAGACCCTTAACTTTCAGCTACTAGGGAAGACTTTAAGTTATGGGTAAGATTCAACCATATAAGAAAAAAACGGTATTGCACAAATGTCTTCAGGACATCTTAAAGCTGCATGGTTTCTGTGTATGAAAGAAAACTCTACTTTCTAACAAATCAATTCAATTTTTCATCAGGTGACAATATTCTTTGCCAATCCTTTGTAAGAAAGAGCTTTCTAATCTTTAACTATCAATAACCTCACTTATAAAAAAAACCCCACTTAAGTTCTTCACTTTGAACAACTCATCCATTCAAAATGAGCTTGATTGTCAATTGTCAGTTAATTTCTGCTTGCCTTCCACCACTCCAGACTCCCTTAAAGAGCAAACATGACTCAGCTCACTTAAAGGCATTAGCTGAGATTTATACAAAAAAAGGCTTTTTCCTACTTTTGTTTCTTGCTGATGCTGCTCAAGGAAGAGGCAGTGCAACACAAGGGGACCTCAAGGTGCTAACTACACATAGTCAGCTTTCAACATCTTTGGAAGTACACAGGGCTTTGCAGAAGGTGAAAACGTCTGGAAGTTTCGAGAAGAGGAGAATGATTGAGCTGTAGAGGAGAACTCTACAAATGAAGACCGCCTCACAAAATAGAGTAGCACTGATTTGTGTCTTCACTTTCTACTGTCAGCTCCCTTCTCTCTGCTTAAGAGCTCTGTCATTTTTGTCACTCTGTACTCTTCACAGTCAAAATACTACAGCCCCAGACAGGAGGTGTGAATGATGCTGGATGAAAAAATTCCACACTGATCATAACTTGCTGCATTATGACTCTTCCAAAACCCTCCACTTTGTTCTAAGACATGCCTTTAGTGAAAGTATTAACAAAATGATACAGTTTAGGGGTGGGTTTTCCAAGAGGTCAATAAACCATGTTGAAACACAGTCACTGTACAAGCCATACACTCATTCATTCATAAGAAAGGGAGCAACTTTCATAGCTGATCTCCTGCAAAAACTTACTAATTGTTTACAAATCAAATGCATTATGTAATCCTCTTCCCTTGTTCTAAGTACCCCTCCCGAAATAAACAAGGTAGTTTTGTACACACAGGAGCTGCTTATAAACAGACAAAACTAAGCCTGGATGATGACAATGTGAGAGTAAGGACTCGCATGCCATCATGGGAAAACTTGTAAAAAAGACAGGGAGTGTGTGAATTTAAAACTGAACAAATAACTAAACCAGCTCTTTTTATAAGCATTTCTAAAATAGGCCAAGCTAAGTCACACAAATGCTTTATGAGTGTGAAGAAGTGTTCACACAGAAAACTATTACAACTACTTAATCATGTACAAGCCCATGCTGACAACTCCCAAGTCCCAGCAAAAACAAGCACAGAGAAAGAAAGCTTACAACTCAGCAAGGTTTGTTTAACTTTGACATTCCTGCTGTCAAAAACATGGCATATCAAACAGTGAAGTCACACCACTCTGAAGTAGAATGAAGCTAAAATTGGACCTCTCTTGACTGATGCACTTAATCAGATACTGCTGCTGAGTGTCTGCTGCTCATTTCCACTCAGGCTGTAAAGATGGAAAGATAGATGGGCAGAGAGAGGTACACAGAGAAAGAGGTACACAGAGAAAAATGTTGTGGGAGACATACGCCTGAAGTTGCCAAAGTTTTGCATCAATGACTGTCCTTCTACTTTAAGGTTCTTAATTTTTTACCCAGGAATTAAACACAAGTCAATAAGGGTCAATCAAAAGTTGTATCTATGTCAGATATTTTCCTAGGAATACATTGCTCCATGTAATTTGAAATTTCCATGCTCAGTCACTTGGCAACTTTAGTGACTGATGCCTCTTATTTTAGTGAAAATATTAATGAAATTGATTAGAAGAATAAAGTGACATTTCTATAAATTAATCTAGTTCTTGGTAAAATGGCATCTGAATACAATTCAAATTGCAGCACAATTCTATTAAAATTTAAAGAAAAACAAATAACATCTAAAACAGAATACGTTCATTGTGAAACAAATTTACAGATTACAATTCCCAATGAATTATGTTTATGTAATAATGTCTCTTACCAAATAATTCGAGAACTGCTAACCTAAAAATAATAGAAAAATGCAGTTTTGGGGTACCATTATGATGAAAATTAGAATTAAAACATGTGGGCTTTATTAATAATCTTTCTCTTTTTATGTCTCTCTGAAAATTTGTTCACACAAAATTTATTAAAAAACCTCAGAGTGACATCTTGAAGTAGATGTCTGCATTGTCAGGGTTGATCTGATTTTCAGTTTGGTTTTCTAAATAGTATCTAGAAGCTCTTGAAACAGAGTCCAAGAATCTCTGTTCCATATTTTTTTCCAAAAATTTATGTTCCACAAATTTAATTCACATAATAATGAAAAAACCCCAAATTGGTTACATGCTGGCAATCTAAGGTCACCAACCAGCTGTAGTCAGGACCAAGAGCAAGTCTAAAAGGCTACAATTCATTATAACAAAGACATGGAGGTGCTGAAGAATGTCCAGAGAAAGGCAGTGGGGCTGGGGAAGGCTCTGGAGCACAAGTCTGATGAGAAGCAGCTGAGGGAGCTGGGGGTGTTTATCCTGGAGGAAAGGAGGCTCAGGGGGGACCTGATCACTCTCTACAAATGACCAGACAGGAGGGTGTAGACAGGTGGGAGGTGGTCTCTTTTCGCAGGGAACTAGGGACACATGAGAGGAAATGGCCTCAAGTTTAGCCAGCAGAGGTTCAGGCTGGGCATTAGGGACAAGTTCTCCAAAAGGCGTGCCAAGCACTGGAAGATGCTGCCCAGCACAGCAGTGGAGTCAGAATTCCCAGAGGTATTTAAAAGACATGTAGATGTGGCACTAAAGGGACATGGTTTACTGGTGGACTTGACAGTGTTGGGATAACAGTTGGACTCGATCTTAGAGGTCTCTTCCAGTCTAAATGATTCTGTGACTCTTCTCTCAGCTTGTATGCAGCAGGTAAGTTTGTGCTGGCACTACAGAACTCAGAAGTGAAAGAAAGTGTTGAAATGGCTTCTAAGGGTACATGTTTTATGCGGCTTTGTGGACAGGAATAGAGTTATGAACAGGAAGGATTCGGCAATTGGCAGCACAGGTCTCTGGAGTGCCCATTAGTTCTTTAAAGTCACTTAAGTGAATTTTACAAAGGCACTCATTGCAAGCTGCTCTAATGCCAAGCTCCAAGAGCTGGCAAGACTGTACGAAAGATCGACAGAGCACCAGTGCAAGGAAAGGTGCAAGAAAAAAACTGCCCAATTAGCAATTATGTTGGAAGAAGCAAAGGACAGGAAAGGACTACTAAGGATTTAAATTCCAAGGATTTGAGCACAGTGAATGCTTTATAGGGAAGGTTTGCTCTTTGCAGGTGGCTCGGACAAGAGAGAATGTGGTTTTCAAGCTTTGAAAATTGCAACCAGCCTCTAAAGGGACTAGAGGCAGCTCAAAGGGGCCTCCACCTCCTGGCTTTATTAGGTTTTTGGGTGCAGCAGCAGGCTGGGTGCTGTGCCACAGAGACTGGGGAGAGTCATTCCTCTTGTACAAAAGCAACTTGGGCCTCTTAGAGTATTCATGCTCACATAGGGACATTCACAAGACCAACTGAATCTAAACCCAGTAAACATTAGCAGTCATCTCCCCATGAAAGAATAACAGAGAATAATCCCATTTGATTCATAGATTCTAGGTAAACTTGTGCATTCCCTTGTGAAAATATTTTACTTCAGAAATCAGCAGTTCTGCTTTTATCAGACACCAAAGTCTATATGATACTGATACCTATCAAATCCTAATACAAAGAACCATTTTGTCCTGTTCCCCACACAAACAGAAGATGAAGAATAGTAAAAGAGGCAGGTGTAACAGCATAATTCTCTTCTCTGGACTGTAATATGCTTTCTTCCATGCTGGTCCATCCTCAGCCAGGGTTTGCTGTGATTTGACCAGGGTAAACTGTTGTAGAACTGAAGGGGAACACTCGGGTTTCCCCATGCAGAAAAACAAGAGGCTTCTGCTACCACTTTCTTTCTTGTTTAGTTCACAGAATCACAGAATATCCCTCTGCAAACAGTTCAATATGCCACTGCACCTCCCTAGAGAGGACAGACTGATGCTCCATACACCCCAGGGGCCCATATTGGCTTTTTCAGCCTTGCAACAACTGAGGAAGGTCTTCCTCCACACAGACACCCTTTGCAAAATGCTCCCTGTAATATCCTCATCATGCAAAACCAGCATGCTTTAAGGGCTTAAGGAGCACAGGTGCTTGTCTCAAATACTGTCAAGGCCACAGATGGAACTTGCCATAAGATAAATCACCACAGTGAGAACTTGAGTTAAGCACAGAAGGGAGAAATTTGCAACAGGAAGGCGTTATTCCAGGCCTGGCGGCAGGATCTGGTTAGCACATCCTGGTTAACACATCCGGACAAAAATTCCTCCTGTGGTAAACGGTGGAAAAGGAAGCACCTGCTCATCCATATATTACCCCAAGTTATGGGAATACCATCTGTGACCAACCCGTGGCTCCCTGGAACTTGGGCTATATGGAAGTGGTATTCCAAGATGCCAAGTGAAGAAGGACCATGGATGGGATGGTGCTTGATCCATAGGTGGTGACTATCTTCTGCTTGATCTCACCCTCCTCTGTCCTCCCCCTTCTACTTCTCTCTATTTCTTTACCTCACATTCATTGTTAAATAAAACCTTCATTGTTAACTTCAGAATATGGTCTTGTTCGCATCTTAATTCAGGCAGAGGTATCTCTCACAAATCAAATCTTAACATATGATCAGTACTGTTTTGCTTGCTTATGCTCCCCCATGCAAAATCACAAACTTAAGTGGGTTTAAGGGCCTCCTCTAGGTCCTCATGACCCAACCTGTGCACCACAGGAACTCCTCACTGGCTCATCATTTCTGTTCAAGTAAATAAAGCAGAATCAGCCACTTGCATCTCTCTGTGCTTGCAAATGATCAGTACAGAGCCATCTGGGACCAGCTGCTCCTGCCTCCTCTCCAGGAGGAATAGGAAGGAAGTCAGAGGCAAACACACACAGACAGCACAGCACAGCACAGCTGGGAGATGCTACCAGTCCTGTGATTACCAGGGCTGCTGAGTGGTCCCAGAAGAGGATGCAGCCTCCCTGCACACTGAGACTCTGCTCCAGCTTGTAGCTTCACCCTCACAAAAGCTGAATTTCAGCAGTTTGGTTAGAAACTATGTGTGAAAGGCATAGCTGATGAACTAAAGCTATTTCACATCATCCCACTACTGAACTATTCCTTGTGCTGATCGTACAGCATCCTTCTGCAACTCCTTCCCTAACTGCACCTCTTCCTTTCCCAAAACACCAAACAACTCCCCTCACTGAACGCTCAGCAAGGTTCCAGCTCAGCTGTGATCTCCACGAGTCCAGGCATCTCAACCCCTCACACCGTTCTCAGGCCAACTCTCCTTCAGATGTCAGCACTCTCTGCCCTTACGCCTCCACTGTGCTCAGACTCATTCTGGGCCAAAGACAGCTCAGAAAGTGCTGTTCAACTCATCCCCCAGGAATCTCCAAACAGCTCTAAGAGTCAAAACCAGCAAGCAGGCGGTTGTGCCTGTCAGACCTGCTGTGACAGTGTGAATGTTCATGGCAGAGGCACAGCCCAGCCAGTCCTCTCAGCAGTCAGGATCCGGCCACTCTGAGCCAGAGACTGAGAAAATTTAATGCATGCACAAAGAGTGCTGTGTGCTACTTGGCAGCCATGCCAAAGAATACTGGAGTATTTCAGTGATTAGCACAAACATGATCTCATTGTGTGGGAATAGTGGTGAACATGAATATCCACAGTGTTTCAAAATGAGAACAAATGCCAGCTCAGCACTTACCTTACATGGTAAGTAAAAGTTATGTGGTGAACCAAAACATATATTGTAGAGAGTACCACAGGCATCTTTTAAATAAAATTCCTCAGACAAAGTTATTAAAGATGATCTCTTTATGTTCACCATATAAGCTTCCTGATTTTGCAGCTGTTTTGTTTCTTTACAATGTCAGGTTTCTGCTACACATTCTGGCATTGGATTAGTATTTTCTGAGTATTTTATTGTTCAGTTACTCAAACATACTCGCATTTATAAGAAATAATAGATTTCAACTTCAGCCTTCAAAAAGTACTGCTTTGACTGTGACATATTTCAAACAATCTCTTTCCAGATGTTAACAGAGAGGTTACTGAATATGCACAGGCAAAGGAATTGGGGAGTCTAGTTGAAGCTATCCCCACTGTTATCCTCTTATTTTTTTGAACTGCCATCACAAAAACATTGGGTAGGTTTCAAGAAGACAGATTTATCTACTAAAACTCCCTCAGATGTAAAAATAAGTCAAGAATTCAGATTAAAACACAGGGATTTGACATAGTTCTCCAGTTGTAACATAGTAGTCCAGTTATGGACTACCAGTCCTAGATAGATCATTTAAAGTCTAAACATAAAACAGATAAAATTAATTTTTCTTTAAAAATGGTTCCAGAGAGAAGTCTGTCTTTGTACTTGCAGAATCGACTGCTTAAGAAATAATCTGACCTCAGTTCCTAAATATTTCAATAAAAATGTATGAGGATGCGTTTTCTTATATAAATTAACAAAGCATCCAGTAAAATATACATAGAGTTATTTCACTGAGTGCTGCCAATGAGAATTTTCTGGGTTTACAATGAACATTTTATAAATTGTCAGTTAGCTGCCTTGAAATTCTGACTTAGAACACAAAAGGGCAGGAGAATGTAAAAAAAATAATCTAGACTAAATTTCTCTATTTTTCCAATATCTTATCTAAAGTCTATTAACATGGAAGACAGATCCATGCTTTTTTCAGAACTTAGCAGAAAGTATTCTCTATGTCAGCTGTAGAAGCACCTATCAAGAACATCAAAGAAAATATATCATACAATTTGCTAGCAAAAAACACAGAGGGACAAGGAAGTTGAAGAAATGTACTCTAAAACCAAACGTAAAGCATTTGAAGTACTTCCCATAACTTTTAAACAAAACTTCTTCAAGTAGCTCAACAGAAGGTCCATTAGGGTCCCTATATAAATTGCCAGATTTTATTTTAGAGCTGCATTTCAACATTTTATTTAGCTTATTGGTATAAACACATTCCATTTCACATTTGTTCTCTCAAAAACATTTTTTCACAATTAATAGGTAATGTGCACTAAAAGGACTTGAGAGTGATCTCAAAAGCTAGAAAGCAAAACAGTAACCACTGCTTTGCAAATGCTCTGAAACTCACAGGGAAAAGAGGTGTCCTTGGCTTTTAGTGAAGCAAAGATGAAATTTGGTGCTTCATTAGCTATTTTATGTGTAACTGACATTCTCAGGGTTTCTCCAATGATCCCATTCTACAAACTCTACCTGCTCCTTAATTCACTATGGCTAAGTTTCTATGGGACAAACAAGAACCTGTTGCAGCACTCTGGACATGGCACAGCAGACAGGCTGAAACACAACAGAATTCAGGCCATGGTGCCAGCTGTGTGTGAGAGTCAAGGAAAAACAGCCTTTTCTGAGACTCCCATATTGCCTGAGCCATCCTGGCTGTGCTCCCTGCAGCCTTCACGCCCAGCAGCTGTCACACCCCCATTGCAACCCTCTCCACAGGCAGGATGCTCAGCTCTCCCCTCAATTTCCTTCATGCTGGTAGCTCACTGCAAGCTCAGAAAGTTCTGCAGGTATAGAAGAAACAGCAGCCTCCAGGCTGAGTCCTGGGCATGTAAAACATAGTGTGGTCAGAGAGCAAACAAAGCAGACCGGTGCTCCCAGTGAGAAGGGTGATCAATCCTGCCTGACAAACACATTTTATCTGACAGCTACGTCTGCTTCACCCCGTACTCAGAAATTATTTACCTGAATTAACAGAGCAAACAAATAGGTAATGCCATTGATTTTATAACATAACTAACTAGCTGTTCTAAAGGACTATACAAGCCCTTAGGTTTGACTCATAATGTTACATTTACAGGACTTAGATTTGCCTCGCTTTTTCTGAAATTATGAAGAAAACAGCACTCTTTTCAGACATCAGTCAAAGCTATCATGACTTATTTTCATTATGAAAGAACTGTGAGGAGTAAGATGAGCATGAGGCATTTTGTATAAAGAAAGGTGAAGGCTAGAGAGAATGCCCAGATCCTATTCCTTGCCTCCTCAGCCACACTTAGAAACATCCAAAATAAATACACATTTCCAAAAAATACTGTAGGCTGTTCAGTCCTCCTGGCTCCATCACATGAGATGAAATTTGAAAGGAAGATGAGGAAGGGGACAGCACTGACTGACAGGCGTCAACTTAGTGAAATTTTGTGTTCCATTTTCTCCATCTCTCAATCCTCTTGCACCTATCTGAAGATCTTCATGCTCAGGGTAGGCTGCAGAAACAGGGGCCATGTTCTCAAGAAAGCACCTCATCTAGTAAACATTCCCTGCACCAAAGTTCTTTATTCACAAAAAACAGAAACTGTAGTTCATCCGTAATTCCTGAAACTTGACAACTCAGTTTTAAATGTTCAAACCACAGTTCAAGAAGTGTAAACTACCCCAACTAAATGAATGCATAATGTCTGTGATGTGAAAGAGAAACAGTTATAGGAGGACTAACAGAATAGTCTTTGAAGTGGTAGTTAAAGAATGACTTTTAATTAATTTAATTGGTTTTGGTTTAGATTACTAAGGAAGAAAAAGGCAGTCTGGAATTAATCTTGAAACAAAATACTATTCTTTCAGGGTTTGATATGATATCATTAACACTGCATACGCTATAACCTTCTTATCTCTCGGCTTACACAACAGAGTTTATTTGGCCTTTCTCTGGACCAGCTGTTGTTTTTTCCTCTCCATTTCTCCACTGTATTTAAAATACCAATGACACTAGTGTTCTCAAAGAAAAAAGCACATGCTAGCATTTTGAGGGGCCTCCTTGTCCCTGGCTGAGGCCAAATGTCTTGTGTATCAGATGATGTTACTAAGCAATACAGCCTTCAAAGGCTCAGGCTCAGCCCCAACCCTGCTGTGCTTCTGCCACGAACATGAGAAGTTAAAGCACAGCTCGTACAGATGAGAACCCCTGAAGAAAGGAAGGGGTTGGTCAGTCATCAAATGAACTATTCTAATATGACGTCTTGAAAATCTTAGACACATACTGCTGTTAACATTTTCTATTCTTAGAAGCAAGTCCTGATAACAAGGTTTTCCAGCTTCACAACATTTTGAGAGATGTTGAGGTGTTCCTGCTCAAACTTGGCACACAAGATTTCATTTGCCTGACTGAGCCCCTGAAGAGGCACCTGTACACAGACAATAGACACCGAAGCAGCAGAGCAGGGACAGACTTGGTCCTGCAGCTGCAGAGAGCTGACAGAGGCATCTGTAAACTCCTAGAAGGAGCAGGGGGAGGAATAGCACAAATCACATTCTGGCAGCCAACAGCATCTCTGAGGTGAGAGGTTAATAATCCTGCCACCAGGTGTCTTACATGAGTTTTCCTGCTGGGATAGCACTAGCTTCAGGTGAGCTGTGTCACACTCAGCTCTGTGAATACCACTGCAGGGCTAAAGGACGTTTCCAGTTTTAGCCAGAGTTTTGAGGGTGACTTTTTCTTTTGGTTCCAGCTACCTATTATAGATTGTCAGAGGCACAATAACCTGTTGGATGTCATAAGCCCATTAATTGATTTGCATTTCTGTCATGCATGGACTGGAGGTACATCAGTAACACCAGCTTTAATTAACTGAACTCCCTGTGATCATTACCTACAGCAAACTACACCAGAATCCTTCACAGACAGGAGCAATTGGGGCATCACACTAAAATGCCAAGAAGTTTGAAAGTGTTTGCTGAGAATTGGGTATGAACTTTGAAATTTTTACTCCTGTGGAAAGAATCAAACAAAGCCCTGCCAACAGATAGAGCCTCTGTTTTTTTCTAAATGACAATTTCAGTTTTTATTTGCAAAAATTCCCTGGCTCCTATTCTCTCCAGGAAGACTTAAGATGATAAAGGTATGTAAACACATTGGACTAGAAAGAGGGAAATGCAGGTTTGCCTGAAAGAAACATCTAGCTCACATTCATCATAGAACAGTATGGTAAATTATAGCTAAAGGAGAGGAAAAATATCCAAAAAGTAGATAATGACAAATAAAACAAAGCAACAATCCTAAGATGAGGAAAAGGTTGTTTAGTAATTCATTCCCCAATATAAAGTTATGTCTTCTTGGACAATTTTCAGCTGCCTGTCAATATTCCCAGTCCAGGCTTTTCAGGAAACGCCCTTCTTTTACTGCTCTTCTTTCCTGTGACCTCCGGGACAGATGAAATTTCAACTCTCTCATCATCTTTCTTTTGCTCTGAGGATGACCTGACTGACAGAAGCACCTCACCATGGGCAATGGATGCAACTGGGATGCTGAAAAGAAAATGCCATAAAGCTGAGAGTGGTTCAGTGAATATTTTATGTGGAGAATGTCAGGCAAATAAAGTCAGGCAAATCATACAGAAAATGATAGAAAATGACTTGTTAAAACCACAGTATTTGAAAGAAGAGTTTGATTCAAATCCAAACCTCTAAAGAGCTGAAGGGAACGCAGGCGAGGGGCTCTGTCGCCCTGATTTTTCAG
>VZTB01014665.1:89926-102248 GCA_013397245.1 Thryothorus ludovicianus | reverse complement strand
CCTTGGGGGCTGTGAGGGACGTTCCCTCCCCCCGGCACTTCCCGCGGGGATCATTCCCGGTTTTCCCGCAGACGCTGCTGGACCTGGGGGCCTCCCCGGACTACAAGGACAGCCGGGGGCTGACCCCGCTGTACCACAGCGCCATGGTGGGCGGGGACCCCTACTGCTGCGAGCTGCTGCTGCACGACTGCGCCCGCCTGGGCTGCGTGGACGAGAACGGCTGGCAGGAGATCCACCAGGTGGGATCCACGGGGATGGGATCCATAGGGATCCATGGGGATCTACAGGGATGGAATCCATGGGATGGGATCCACGGGGATCCGGCTGTGGGAATGCTCTCCTGGTGCCCATAGATAGGGCTGGCAGGAGATCCACCAGGTGGGATCCACGGGGATGGGATCCATAGGGATCCATGGGGATCTACAGGGATGGAATCCATGGGATGGGATCCACGGGGATCCGTGGGGATCCACAGGGATGGAATACATGGGGATCTACAGGGATGGAATCCATGGGATGGGATCCACGGGGATCCGGCTGTGGGAATGCTCTCCTGGTGCCCATAGATAGGGCTGGCAGGAGATCCATCAGGTGGGATCCACGGGGATGTGATCCGCAGGGATGGGATCTGTAGGGATCCGCGGGGATGGAATCCACAGGGATCTGCAGGGATAGGATCCATGGGGTGGATCTTCAGGGATCCACAGGGATCTGTGGGGTGGGATCCATGGGATGGAATCCACAGGGATCCGTGGGGATCCACAGGGATGGGATCTGCAGGGATCTGGCTGTGGGAATGCTCTCCTGGTGCCCATAGATAAGACTGGCAGGAGATCCACCAGGTGGGATCTGCGTGGTGGGATCCATGGGATGTGACCCATGGGATGGGATCTGCAGGGATCTGCGGGGGTTCGCAGAGATGGGATCCGGAGGGATCCAACTGTGGGAATTCTTTCCTGGTGCTCATAGATCGGGCTGGCAGGAGACNCAGGAGATCCACCAGGTGGGATCCGTGGGGATGGAATCCGCAGAGATCTGCAGGGATGGGATCCGCAGGGATGGGATCCACAGGGATCCACAGAGGTTCGCAGGAATGGGATCTGCAGGGATCCGCGGGGATCCGCGGGGATGAGATCTGCAGGGATCCGGCTGTGGGAATGTTCTCCTGGTGCCCATAGGTAGGGCTGGCAGGAGATCCACCAGGGATGGGATCCACAGGGATCTGTGAGGATCTACAGGGATGGGATCTGCAGGAATCCATGGGGATCCAGCCAAGGGAATGCTCCCCTAGTGCTCATGGATGGGGCTGGCAGGAGATCCACTAGGTGGGATCTGCAGGGATCTGCAGGGATGGGATCCATAGGGATGGGATCTGCAGGGATCCATGGGGATGGGATCCCCAGGGATCCGGCTGTGGGAATGATCTCCTGGTGCCCATGAATAGGGCTGGCAGGAGATCCACCAGGTGGGATTCACAGGGATGGAATCTACAGGGATGTGATCCATGGAATGGGATTGGCAGGGATCCACAGGGATCTATGGGGATCTGCGGGGATGGGATCCATGGGATGGGATCCACAGGGATCCGGCCGTGGGAATGTTCTCCTAGTGCCCATGGAAGGGGCTGGCAGGGGANGGAATGCTCCCCTAGTGCTCATGGATGGGGCTGGCAGGACATCCACCAGGTGGGATCTGCAGGGATGGGATCTGTGGGGATCCATAGGGATGGGATCTGCAGGGATCCGGCCATGGGAATGTTCTCCTGGTGCCCATGGATGGAGATCTACCAGGTGGTATCTGCAGGGATGGGATCCATAGGGATCCAGCTGTGGGATCTGGTGCTCCTGGATGGGATCCAGGATCTGCAGGGATGGGATCTGCAGGCATCCGGCCATGGGAATGTTCTCCTGGTGCCCACAGATGGGATCCACCAGGTGGGATGGGATCCAGGATCCAGCCATGGGACCGCTCTCCTGGTACCCACGGGTGGGGTTNCAGGGATCCACAGGGATGGGAACAATGGGATGGGTTCTACAGGGATCTGTAGGGATCTGCAGGGATGGGATCCTCAGGGATCTGGCCATGGGAATGCTCTCCTGGTGCCCACAGATGGGATCCACCAGGTGGGATGGGATCCAGGATCCAGCCATGGGACCGCTCTCCTGGTACCCACGGGTGGGGTTGTCCCATTCCTGGGATTGAGTGCTGGACTCTGGGAATGTTGCCCATGGATGAAGTTCTCCCACCCCTGGGACTGAGGGCTGGACTGGGCCAGCTCTGCCTCCATCCCAGATTTCCTGGCCTCTCCCAGCCGTTGGGATTTTCCTAAAGGACGGCTGCCTCCAAGGAGAGCACTTTGGGATCCCGGATCCAAATCCCAGTGGTACCTATCCTTGTTTTCCACATGGAATCCCTTTTCTCCAAGGGGATTTGGAGGAACACGGGGATTGGGAGTTTGGAATCCTGAGCCTTCCCCATCCTTTGGGAGAAGGAGGGGTGGGATCCCATTGGAATATCTCCCACAACACCCAGCTGGGGATGAAAAATCCAGGAATGTGTCCTTGGGATCCCAATTTCTGGATCCGACCCTCCACCCTCCTTGGCTGATCCCTGAATCTCGGGAAGTGCCAAACCCAGAGGAGAACATCCCAATTTTCCAGAGATTTGGGGCGCTGAGTTCACCCTGAGCCACTGCCCAGCTGGAGGAACCTCCGGATTTGGGATGATCCAAACTTTTCCTGTTGATCCTGAGCTGATTTACCCCATGGACATCCAGGTGGAGCCACATCCGTTCCCACAGAATTCCCAACTTTCTGAGAGGGGATTTTTTTTTATTAAATTTTTTTTTTTTTGAGGTGGAGGTGTTTCCCGCCATCCCTGATTCCCGCTTTTCCCGTTTTTTCCGGAGCAGGCCTGCCGCTACGGGCACGTGCAGCACCTGGAGCACCTCCTGTTCTACGGAGCCGACATGACGGCGCAGAACGCCTCAGGAAACACCGCCCTGCACATCTGCGCCCTCTACAACCAGGTGGGACACGGGGACAGGTGGGGACAGGGATGGGGACACAACAGGGACAGGAATGGGGACACCACGGGGACAGGGATGGGGACACAACAGGGACAGGAATGGGGACACCACGGGGACAGGGATGGGGACAGGAATGGGGACACAACAGGGACAGGAATGGGGACACCACAGGGACAGGAATGCGGACAGGAATGGGGCACCACAGGGACACTGCGGGGACAAGGGGTACAGGCAGACACAACAGGGACAGGGGACATGGGGACAGGAATGGGGACACCATGGGGACAGGAGTGGGGACACCACAGGGACACCGACAGGGGACATCCTGGGGACATGGATGGGGACAGGGGGACAGGGACACTGCAGGGACACCTTGGGGACAGGAATGGGGGCACCACGGGGACACCGTGGGAACACTGTGGGGACAGAGGGACATAGACGGGGACATGGGGACACTGCAAGGACACCACGGGGATACCATGGGGACAGGGGGACAGGGATGGGGACAGGGGGACAGGGGACACTGCAGGGTGCAGGCACCACCCTGGGACCTCTTGAATCTCCCCATTCCCAAATCCAGGGGGTGGAATCCACTCCCTGTTCCAGGACGAGGCCATTTCTCCTCAGAGCCCCTGGGTCTGGGTCCAACAGAACATCCCGTGGTGGAATCTGAGGGATTTGGGGACAGGGGACACTGCGGGGCAGGTGGCACCACCCTGGGACCGCCTGGATCTCCCCATTCCTGAATCCAGGAGGTGGAATCCACTCTCTGTCCCGGGATGAGGCCGTTTCTCCATGGATCTCCTGGGTTTGGGTTCCACGGGAGAAGATCCCGTGGTGGAATCTGAGGGATTTGGGGACAGGGGACACCGCGGGGCAGGTGGCACCACCCCAGGGCACGCCTGGATCTCCCCATTCCCAAATCCAGGAGGTGGAATCCACTCCCTGTCCCGGGATGAGGCTGTTCCTCCTCGCAATCCCAGACCCGTTTGGGGTTTTCCAAGAGAACATTCCATGGTTTAATCCCTCTGATTCCCATGGAAAGAGCAGAATCCCTGAAAAAGGAGGAGAATCCTGGGAAAAGGGGCACAATTCCTTGGAAAAGATGCAGATTTACTTGGAAAAGGAGGAGAATTCCTTGGAAAATGGACAGAGTCCTTAAAAAAGAGGAAGAATTCCTTGGAAAAGGGGCAAAATCCTTGGAAAAGGAGGAGAATCCTGGGAAAAGGGAGAGAACCTTTGGAAAAGGAGGAAAACCTTGGAAAAGGGGCAGAATCCTTGGGATTTGGATCCAGATGATCCCAAAGATCCCTTCCAACCCAATCCATCCCAAAATGCCATGATTCCATAACTTGCTCTCTTTTCAGGGAGTCAGGAGTACTGAATTCTTCGGGAATGCTCATCCTTCCTCTTCTCGGAGAATTTTCCTGATCCGTTGCTCCCAATCCTGGTCTAATTCCTCTTTTCCCTGATTTTTTTTTTTCCCCAGGAAAGCTGTGCCCGGGTTCTCCTCTTCCGAGGCGCCAGCAAGGAAATCCGGAATTACAACAGCCAGACGGCATTCCAGGTGAGCAGAATTCCCGGGAATCCCGCGGAGCTTCCTGGCATTCCCACAGCAGCTCTGCAGCGTATCCAGGGATTTTTCCCACCAGAGTGGGATTTGGGATGAGCAGGAAGGAGGAAAAAGCACTGAGAATTCCGGGAAAAGGGTGGGAATGTGGGGGGTTTGTGGGATACGGAGGTGGGAAGGGGAAGTTGTTGATGTTTTTGGGGATAGAAAAGTTTGGGATGGACAGGAACACTTGGAAAGGGGGCAGAATCCTGGGAGAATTTGGGGCTTTGGAGATTTAGGGAGTTTTGGACTAGGGATTTGGGGGTTTGGAGCTTTAGGGATTTGGGGATTTAGGGATTTAGGGATTTAGGTATTTGGGGATTTAGGTATTTGGGGATTTGGGGATTTGGGGATTTGGGGATTTGGGGATTTGGGGGTTAAGGGACTTCAGTGTTTTGGGGAATTTGAGGCTTTGGATGTTTGGGGATTTGGGAATTTGGGATTTATAGATTTGGGCACTTGAGGACTTCAGGATTTGGGAACTTGAGGAATTAGGAATTTTAGGATTTGGGGGTTTGATGATTTGAAGATTTGGGATTTGGGGACTTGAGGAATTGGGAATTTGAGGATTTGGGTGCTTGGGAATTTGGGAATTTGAGGACTTCAGGATTTTGGGATTTGAGAATCTGAGGATTTGGGTACTTGAAGACTTCAGGATTTGAGGATTTAGAGATTTTTGGATTTTGGGTATTTGGGGACTTGGGGATTTAGGAACTTAGAGAATTGTGGATTTGGGGATTTCTGGATTTGGAGATTTGAGGACTTCAGAATTTGGGAATTTGGGGACTTGGAAATTTGGGAATTTGGCCACCAGGAAGTCCCTAGCCCATCCAGAACAGGCTGCCCAGGGCATTCCCAATCCATGGAAATCCCCAAATCCTTTGAATGTGACCCCTGAGGATCCAAACCCAACACCTTGGGAGCATTCCCAGATTTGGGATGGATTCCTGGTTGGAATCTGGGAATTCCAGGGGACAGGGATTGTCTTGGGAGCATTCCCAGATTTGGGATGGATTCCTGGTTGGAATCTGGGAATTCCAGGGGATAGGGATTGTCCCCAAGCCAAACCCTCTCCAGACGCTGTCCCGGGGAGGCGGTGGCACCTTGGAATTCCCGGATGATCCGAGGCAGAGGAATCCTTGTTTTTTTTTTATGGGAAGCAGCTGTTCCCATCCGCATGGGAGCTCATCCCGTTTTCCCGGCGCTTTTCCAGGTGGCCATCATTGCAGGGAACTTCGAGCTGGCGGAAATCATCAAAACCCACAAAGAGTCCGATGTTGGTGAGTTGGATTTTTCCCAGATTTCCCGATTTTTTTTTTTTTCCTTTTTCTGTGGATCCCAGGAATTGATCAGGGGGAGGAATTAAGGGATTTTTCTGCTGTGGCATCCATGGATTTTCCCATGGAAGCCGCAGCCACTTTGGATCTTGGAAGAGTCCGAGAGATTCCCGTGGGATTCAGGCTGTTTTTCCAGCCTGGAGAACATTCCCAAGCTCTGGAATTGCTCTGCTGTAAAATCCTGATTTTTTTTTTTTCCCCTCTCTTTTCACATCCCTGGGAGATTTCATTCCCCAAATCCTGGGATTTGGGCAAGGAGGGAAAATGCTCTGGGAATAGGAGTAAAGCTGGTGTTGTTCTGGTTGGATTTGCTTTTTTTAAGGGATATTTTGGGAATTTCGGTCCCTCTGGTCACCTTTCCCCCCCTTCCAATGTTCCTCTGGGAGAAATTCCAGGGAAAAGTGGGTTTGGATAGAGAATAAAGTCCACACTTGTTGCATTTCTTTGGACAATCCTGAGGAATTTATGGATCCAGAGTAGTGGGAATTCCCAGCAAAAATGAACGGAATCATGGGATCAGCAGTTGGAAAAAGAATTTCAGGGAAAATTCCTAGCTGGGAGAGACTGGTACAGAATTCCCAGAAAATTCCCTGTGGCTGCCCCTGGATTCCCTGGAATGTCCAAGGTTGGAGCAGCCTGGGATCATGGGAAGGGGGGGGGTTGGATGGGATTTCAGGAACTTTCCCACCCAAATTCCTGGAATTCCATGAAAACACTGAAATGAAGGAAAACAGGGATCGGTTCTTATGGAATTCACAGCAGGAATTGAGTTTGGCTCAATCCCAAAAAGATCCTTTCTCTCTCCCATCTTTTTACCTGAAATCCCTGTTCCCAATAGCCAGAACTGGGAATTTGGGGTGGGATAGAAAAGTCAGGAAGGATTTTGGGAAGAGCTTGCAAATTCCTTTGCCTTCAAGGTCATGGAATTAATCCAGGAAAAAAAGTTTGGGAATAAACGACCTCCAAAAGTCCGGCTTAAATTCTCTGCGGCTGAGAGTCTCCGTGATTTTCTTTGGGAAAAGAAAGCAGGAAAAACCAGCAGGGAGAGCTGACAGGAGCAATGGAAAGTCTGGGAATCAGCTCCAGATAAAAAAATAGGTCAGGGAAGAATTCCAAACTAATTCCGATCCCAGCAGCAGGTCCAGATGGTCCCGCCCGCGGCTGGGAGCGTCCCGGGGTTTGGAATTTGGGATTGGAAATTGGGGTTTGGAAATCAGGATAGGAAATCGGGGTTTGGAAATTGGGGTTTGGAAACTTGGATTGGGAATTGGAGTTTGGAAATTGGGATTTGGAAATGAAAGTGGGATTGGAAATTGGGATCGGAAATTTGGATCAGAAATCAGTTTTGGAATTTGGATTTGGAAATTGGGTTTGGAAATCAGGAGGAGCTGAGGAATTCTGTTATAGCAGGGAACAGCTCCTGCCCATGTCCTTTTCCCAGGATTTTATGGGAGGGAAGAGTAAAGGAATACTGGAAGCAGAAATTTGGTGGGATTGGAGTTGGAATGATGCTCATGAAGGGATTTTCCTGTGGAATTCCCAGTGGGAAGTTGGGCTGGGCCGAGATGGGATTGGGTGATCCCAAAAATGGGTGGGAGGAAGAGTTCCAGCAGGATTCCAGGCTCAGCCATGTTTTCCTTGGGATACCTCTTGCCCTGGGAATTCTCCAGTTTGGGACATTCCATGGGAATTCTCCAGTTTGGAAAATGACCTGGGAATTCTGCAGTCTGGGATGCACTGTGGGAATTCTCCAGTTTTGGAAATTCTTCAGTTTGGAAAATGTGGGAATTCTCCAGTGTGGGAGATGACTTAGGAATTTTCCATTCTGGGAAATGTTGTGGAAATTCTCCAGTTTGGAAGATTCCATGAGAATTCTCCAGTTTGGGAAACACTTTCCCCCTTTTCCCTTTGAGGCCATTCCAGGCTCCTTCCCCACTCCCCTTTGGAATTTTCGGGACTAAAACGGAATGACTTCCTGGAACCGAGCAGCCATTTCCACTCCTCCTGGCTTTCCATGGAATATTTATCCAGAAAAGCAGCGAATCCAAACAAACCCTGGAGCGTTGGTTGCTTCAGCCGCCGGGAATTTTCTGGAGCCTGTGGAGCAGCTCCAGGCTGGGAATTCCTCAGAGAGCTTTGGGTGTGCCCTGCTGGCCTCAGGGAGCATCCGGACCCCTCTGGAAAACAGGGATCCGTGTTTTCCTTTGGAAAACTGGGATGCGGCGCTGTCATGGTAACAGACTGGGATTTGTTTTTCCGGGAGAAATTCGGTGAATAGACGTGGAAAACGTCTGGGAAAGGGACAGGAAGGAATATCCAGAGCTTGCTGTGGGAATTGCTCCGAGTTCTGCTCCTTTGTTGTCTTCTCTTCCTGGATTTTCCCACTGGGAATTGTGGATTTGGGGTTGTGGGGTGAGGAAACATTCCATAGAATTGGAAATCTGGGAATGTTCTGGTTCTGGATCCTGGAATTCGGGCTTGATGGTTCTTCATCACCATCATCATCTTCATCATTATCGTCTCTCCCTTCCTCGTTTTTCCCACTGGGAATTGGGGATTCCAGAGGGTAGGATGAGGAAAAATTCCATAGAACTAGAAATCTAGGAATGTCCTGGTTCTGGATCCTGGAATTTGGGCTTGATTGTTCTTCATCACCGTCATCATCACCGTCACCATCATCTTCATCATCATCTTCATCATCATCTCTCCCTCTCCAGGATTTTCCCACTGGGAATTGGGGATTCCAGAGGGTGGGATGAGGAAAAATTCCAAATAATTGGAAATCTGGGAGTGGTCTGGGGATGTTCCTCATTTTGGCTCCTGAAATTCACTCTCGATGGTTCTTCATCATCGTCATTACCATCATCATCTTCATCGTCATCTTCATCATCGTCATCATTGTCATCATTTTTCTCCTTTCCCACTGGGAAGAGCGGATTCCAGAGGGTGGGATGAGGAGAACTTCCAAAGAATTGGGAACCTGGCAGGAGTCTGGGAATGTTCTGATTCCAGCTCCTGGAGTTTGGACTTGATGGTTCTTCACCTTCATCATCATCATCTTCTTCATCATCACCATCATCTCTTCTTTTCCCTCATTTTTCCCTTTGGGAATTGTGGATCTAAGGGGGGTGGGATGAGGGAAAAATTCCAAAGAACTGGGAACCTGGCAGGAGTCTGGGAATGTCCTGATTCCAGCTCCTGGAATTCACACTCAGTGGTTCATCATCATCATCATCATCACCATCGTGCTCACCCAGCCAGTTTGGATTCCCAGAATTCCGGGATCACCGAGGTTGGAAAAGAATTCCAAGACCACCAATCCCCAGCCCAGAGCCCTGAGTAGAATTCCAGGAATTCCTTGGATTCTTCCAGGGATGACAACTCCAAACCTCCCTGGGCAGCCCCTTCCAAGGTCTGACCGCCCTTTCCATGGAAAAATGATCCCAAAAATCCAACCCAGGCCCTCCCCTGGCACAGCCTGGGGCCGTTCCCTCCTGGGAAGTTCCTCAGGCAGCACCTTCGCTTCCCGGATTTTTTCTATTCCCAAGGGATTTTCCATAAGGAGGGATGGAATCCAAAAGGAAACATCTCCTGGAGACATGTCCCGTGCCTGGATGGGACCCGGGCTGGGTGGGACATTCCCAATGGGACACCCCTCCTTCCCAATGGGACATGGGGACACGGATCCACGGTGGCCTTGTGGTGGTTGGGATTGAAGGTCTTGGAGAACTTTTCCAGTCCCTAAAGTCTCCAAAATTCCATAATTTTACCCAGTTTTCCCATTGGGATGGCCTTGGTGGGACATCCCTCCTTCCCGGTGGCCCCTGGGGACACAGATCCAGGGTGGCCTTTGCACAGTGCTGGGAATGTTTGGGTGGAACTGATGGCCTTGGAGGGCTTTTCCAATCCCTCTGTCTCCAAAATTCCAAATTTTTACCCAATTTTCCCATTGGGATGTCCTTGGTGGAACATCCCTCCATGCAGGTGACACTCAGGGACACGGATCCTGGGTGGCCTGGCACCAATTGGATTTCATTGTCTGGGAGGGCTTTTCCACCCCCTTTGGCACCGAAATTCTGTAGTTTTGTTTGTTTTTCCCGTTGGGAATGCCGGGATGCGGGTGCTGAGCGCAGGGCGGGATCCGGGCAGCGCCGCTGCCGGGAGAAATTCCCGCACCCGAGGTTGGAACTCGTCGGAGAACGAACGCCCAGCGTTGCCACGGCAACGGGAAGAGTTCCAGGAGCCTGAAATCCTCGGACTTTGAACCTCAAATATTCCTCGGGAAAAATATTCCGAGCACGGCCGTGCTCAGCCTGGGCTGCTCCTTCCCAATCCCGGGATTTTCCTTCTCCTGGTGGCCTCGGAGAATCCTTAAGATTCATCTCTGGAAGGTGTCATGGAATGGCAGCTCTGGGAATATCCTGAATCCAGAGGGTTTGGAATTTCCTGTTCCCTGCCCCCTGTTCCAGAACGGAGAGGGAGAAATCCATGTTTTATCCGATGTTGTGGTGCCAGGAATGGGCCGGATACAGCCAATTCTGGATTTCCCACTGGATTTTGCTGGAAAAGGTTTCAGGATGTTAAACTTTGGGATGGGAATGAGCTCATTAAACAAAATTTTGGAAAATCCCATTTTCCTGGAAGTTTAGAGTGCAGGGACCCAATGGCTGAGCCTCTTCCCTTTCTGGATCATCCGGATCCATTTCACGGATCACGGAATTGTTCAGGCTGGAAAAGCCCTTTAAGACATTGAATCCAAGAATTCCCAGCACTTCCAAGGCCACCGCTGATCCCTGTCCCAAAATTCCATTTGAAATCCCTCCGGGATGGGGATTCCACTCCTGGTCCCGCTGTGGAGCTGGAGTTTGCACTTCCAGGTGGAGCCAGGAGGTCACTTTTCCCCGGCATTCCCAAGGATTGGGAGGGAGTTCAGGACAGGGAGATTTATTCCATGCGATTTTTCCGTCTTTCTCTTGGCACATTCCTGGGGCTGTGGAATAAGGACTTGGAATAGGCGGAGCAGCCTTGTTTTGTGGAAGCATCGATCCCGGTGGAAGCTGGATGTGGATTGTTGGGAATTCCACCGCTCCTGGCTTGGTCCACCAGAGCTTCCTGAGATGCCACTTCCAAACCCTTCCCAGTGGTGATCCCATGGATTCCCAGTGTGGGGAGAGGAGCTGGGAGCAGATGGAATGGAGACCATTCCCTTCTTCCCAACCCATTCTCACAGGAATTCCCAACCCTTCCACCCATTCCCAACCCTCCCTTTGGTGATCCATGCTTGGATTCTCCCATCCCACCATGATTCCCAACCCTCCTTCTCCTCCACCCTCTTCCAGTTCCATCGTGGCCGCACTTCCCAGATCTCATCCCATTTTTCCCAGTGTGGTGCTGGGAGCAGATAGAGACCATTCCCTTCTTCCCAACCCAACTCCACAGGCATTCCCAACCCTCCCACTCATTCCCAACCGTCCCTCTCCTCCATCCTCTTCCATCTTTTCCCACAACCGTACTCCCAACACCTAATCCCGTATTCCCATTTTTTTTGTGCCTTCACTCCCCACCTTAACCCCACATTCCCACTTTATTTTCCTTGCCAAGAAATGACCAATGTTCTTCCCAACCCAACTCCACACCCATTCCCAACTTCCCATCTTTTCTCACAACCACACTCCAAACACCTAATCCCATATTCTTATTTTTTGTGATTTTGCTTCCCACCCTAGCCCCACATTCCCATTTTTTCCCCCAGTGCCTTTCTGAGAAACTCCCAACCTTCTTCCCAGCCCAACTCCACAGGAATTCCCAACCTTCACCCTCTTCCAACTTTTCCCATAACTGCTCTTTCAACACTGAATCCCGTTTTCCCATTTTTCACCCCTTTCATTCCTACCCAACCCCTCATCCCCATTTATCGCTCCCCACCCTAACGCCACATTCCCATTTTTTATCTGCCCCCCGTGCCTTTCCAGGAGATTCCCAACATTCTTCCCAACCCAACTCCACACCCATTCCTAACCTTCCATCTTTTCCCACAACTGCTCTCCTAACACCCAACCCCACATCCCCATTTACTGAGGCCTCGGCTCCCTACCCTAACGCCACATTCCCATTTTTTATCTGCCCCCCGTGCCTTTCCAGGAGATTCCCAACATTCTTCCCAACCCAACCCAACTCCACACCCATTCCCAACCTTCCATCTTTTCCCACTGCCGCTCTCCCAACACCCAACGCCATTTTCCCATTTTTCATCCCTTCCATTCCCACCCAACCCCACATCCCCATTTATCGAGGCCTCTGCTCCCTGCCCTAACTCTACATTCCCATTTTTTCCTGCCCCCCAGC
>VZTB01014665.1:64009-78602 GCA_013397245.1 Thryothorus ludovicianus | reverse complement strand
TTGTGGATTCCAGGGCTGGAGCCTCTGGAGTGATGGGAGACGGGGAATATTCCCAGCTTGGAATTGTTGCTCCAGGATCCTCCAGCATTCCCGCTGCCCTTCCCATGGATTTTTAGTTTTTTTCCTTCTGGAGGGCTGCAGGGAAAGGGGCTGTGGTGAGAATTCCTGCTTGGAATTCCAAGGGTTTCCCGTGGGATTTCAGGCTTCCTGCAAGGCAGGTGCGGGATTCCAGGATCCAGGAAGGATCACTGGGATTGGAAATGCTTTTCCCGATTTTTTCCCCCCCCATCCCTTTTCCCTGCGTTCCCTCGTGCTGCCATGGAGTGGGTGGGCACAAAAATCCTTGGGATTTGCTCCTGCATCCCCAAATTCCTGGCATGTGATCTCCAGGGAAAAACAACTCGTGGGAAGAGGGAGGAGGAGGATGTGGAGTGACCCCTCGGAGTGGGAATCGCTTCCCCGGGATCATTCCCAGAGTTCAGGAGGGAGGCTCGAGGAGTTCCAAGCCAATCCCTTTCCCCTCATGGAATTCCTCCAGGAAGCGCTCGGAGAGGCTGATTCATGGTTTTTTGGGAATCTTGGCAGCTCTGGGATGAGCCGGAGCTGCTGCTGCTTTGTCATGTTCCATGGATTTGGGAGACTGGGAATACCGGGAAAATCCCGGGATGGAGCCGGAGCCCTGAGCTCAGGGAGAAGCTGGAATTGGAGGAATTCCGGCCAAGGGAACTCTCCAGGGTTCTGAAATGTTGTGGGAGATGGTGGAGATTGCCGGGAATGATGGAGATTCCTGGGAAAGGGAATATCGGAGGTGGGCTCTGGGAGGTGGAAAAGGTGGAGCTGGAAGGGTGGGAGATGGATCAGGAATGAGAGGAATTTCTGGATGAGGATGGGAAGCTGGAATTGCAGGAATTTTGGCCAAGGGGCAGCCTGGGAATCTCCAGAATCCTGGAATCTTAACCCATGAGATCATTCCCACCCCATTCCAAGGGCAGGGATGCTTCCCTTGATCCCAGGGTGCTCCAGCCTGGCCTTGGACACTCCCAGGGATCCAGGGATTCTCTGGGAATTCCTTCCCATATCCCACCCCAATCTCTCCTTCCCTCCATTCCCAGCTCTCCCAGCCTGGATCCATCCCTACCCCAACTCCGCTCTAGGAAGGAATTTTGGGATCTGGGAGCTTCACTGGGAATCTCAGGCCTCCATTCCTGGAGTCTCCCTTCCCTTTTCCATCCTCAACTTCCATAAAAATCCCTCGGGATGGATCCTGAGCGTCCTTGATCCCAGAATCCCAGAATGGTTTGGGATGGGATCCATGGAGATTCAAATCCCATCCCATTCCAATCCCACGATCCCAGGGTGTTCCAACCTTTCTTGGACATTCCAAGGATCCAGGAATTCTCTGGGAATTCCAGCCCAGCCAGGAATTCCTTCCCTAAATCCCACCCCAGTCTCCCCTTTCCCAGTGGGAAGCCATTCCCTGTGTCCTGTTCCTCTGTGCCTTTCCCAAATTCCAGCTCTCCTGGAGCCCCTTCAGGCCCTGGAATGTTCTGGAAGCTCTCCCTGGGTCCTTCCCTTCTCCAGGAGAAGATTCCCGCTTTTCCCAGCTTTTCCTCCCAGCTCCATCCCTTGAATCCTGCTGGATTTGCTCCAACAGCTCCACGTCCTTCCCAGGATCCTTCCCCATCCCACATTCCCATTTTTTTCCCTGCATTTCCCTGGATCAGCTCATTCCCGTGGCTTCTCCAGGGCTTGGAATTCCCAGGGAAGTTTTTCCTTCATCCCAGGGTCAGGAATTTTCTCCTCCTGCTCGTGCTTTTTCCTCTGGGAAGGTCATTTGGGAAGGATTGGGAAGAAGCCAGGATGCAGCTGGTTCCCAGTTGGAAAATTATCCAAGCCCTCAGGAATGCCATCTGTCCCGAATCCACCTTTTTCCCGAGCAAAATTCCTTCATTCCAGGTCAGGCCAGGATTTTTCCATTGGGATTTGAGGGATTTCAGGTCACCAGGAAAAGTTTTGTGGAATTGTGGGAGCCGCTCCACTTTGAACTTCCCTAAATCCAAATTTCCTGCCTGGAAATCCAAGGAAAAATTCCCTGCTGGATATAGGAAGGGGGGAAAAAAAATTGGGATTTAGGGATGGTTTGGTGGGATGGGCTCGGGATTTTGAGGATTTTGTTGGAAAAGGGTTCGGAACTGCAGCTGTTCCATCCCTGGAGTTTGGGAATGTGGGAATTTCCAGGGATTGGAGTGGGATAATTCCAGAATTCCATGAATTCTTGGCTCTGCTTCCCATCCAGGTGGAGGGATCTGGCTTGGGATTCAAAAATTCCCAATTTTTTCCTATGCTTTGCTTTTCCTTCTGTGTTTATTTTTTCCCTTCTTCCCAAATTCCTGCATCCGCAGGGAAACTCAGAAGTGCTGGCAGATCCTTGATCAGGACAATTCCCAGATTTTTTATTCCTTCTCTCCCTATTTTTAACAAAATTTCTTCCTTATTTGGAGAAAGCCAAGAATTCCCACAGAGTTCCTTGGTCAGGATCCATTGGAGTCATCCCAGAGTTTCTGAAATTCCCAAAAAAGGGAGATTTTTTTAAATGCCTGGAGGAAAAACCATGGGAAAATTGTGAAAATATCCAGGATTGGTCTGGGTTATTCCAGAAAATTCCCATTGAAATTATGTTTGTTCCTGGAATCTGGGAGAAGATTGGGAATTCTTATCAGTTATCCCTGGAAAAATCCTTCGTGATAAGAGAGGGAGATCCCATCAAAACTTGGATTTTTGGGACAGAATTCCCACATTTCCTGCTTTTTTTCCCTCCTGCATTTTTGGCACCAAAATCCTTGCTTTAGATAATTCCCAGAGCTGGAATTCTGGGAATTCCAGGGTTTTTTAAAAAAGGATTTTTCCTGGAATTCTTGGGAAGAGCCCCCACTATAAATCCAATTTTCCAGGCCGAGGCTTTTCAGATCCCTGGGATAATTTCATGGATCTTTTTGGGAATCAGAACCTCGATTTTTGGGATCAGGGGCTGGGTCAGAAAATACTCCTGGTGGGAAAAACCTTTGGATCCAGAAATCTTAAATTTAGTAGGAAAATTCTCAGAATTTTCCAGAATTCCTTCACTTCACAATGATTTTTGAAGAAATCATTTTAAGGATTAATTTTGGGGTTTCTATGCTTCCTGGTGCTTTTTCCTGGATTTTAATCCCAGAATTTAATCCTGGAATGCTGCTTTCCTCCATCCTCTGGAAAAATCTCCTTGTGCTTCCCCTTCCCTTTGGGAATTCCATTGAGGATCCTGAAATTTTGGAATATTTCTAGAAAATCCCAAAACCCAGGTGGAACCCCGGGAATGGAAATCCTGCTGGTATTTTTGGGGAATAATTTCAGGATTTTCCAGGGAATTCAAGGAGGATTTTCTCCCTCCTTGGCTCCAGACAATCCTGGGAATTGTTATTCCCACCTGGAATTACCACCCAGAAACACAGGGGCTCCAAGTGACCCCAAATTCCCAGTTGGGATTTTGGGAAGGGCCACCCGTGCCTGGTTATTCTTTGGGAAGAAAGAAATCTGGGAGATATTCCAGTCAGGAATATTCTGGCTGGCAGCCGGCCCCGATTCCCATCCCAAAATTAGAAAATTCCTCATTAATTCCGCTCCCCATCCTGGTGTCCCTCAGCCTGACCTCGGAGCTGTCCCAGTTTTCCGGCGTGACCCAAAATCGGCGGGAAAATTCCAGAGGGAATTGAGTTTCCATAGGACTGGGGAGCACTGGGATCATCCCCGGGCCGGGAAAAGCCGGGAATTGGGAGAGGTGGGAATTTCAGCCCTGGCTCCGTTGGGTTTTCATGGATTTGGGTTCCTCAGGATCTTGGCTGGAATTTCAGCCTTGTTTGGGATCTTGCGTTGGGTTTGAAGGGGAAATTCAGGATTGAGTTTGGAATTCCAAATGAATTTGGGATCTTTTTTGAGACTGGGGGGGTTGTCCATGGTTTGACTGGGAATTCCAACCTGGAATTTCAACCAGTTTTGGGGTTTGGAGAGGTTGTCCGTGGTCTGATCTGGAATTCCAGCCAAATTTGGATCTTCTTTGGGATTGGAGGGATTATCCATGGTCAGCTCTGGAATTCCAGCCTGGAATTCTAACAAAAGTTGAAGTCTTGTATTGGTTTTGGAGGAGCTCTCCATGGTCCTGATCTGGAATTCCATCCGAATTTGGAATCTTTTTTTGGGATTAGAGGGGTTGTCCGTGGTCTGACTGGGAATTCCAACCAAATTTGGGATTTTTTTTTTTGGATTGGAGGTGTGTCCATGATCCTGATCTGGAATTCCAGCCTGGAATTCCTACCAAATTTGGAGTCTTGGCTGGGATTGGAGAGGTTGTCCATGGTCTGACCTGGAATTCCAACCTAATTTGGGATATTTTTTGGTACTGGAGGACTTGTCCATGGTCTGCTCTGGAATTCCAACCTGGAATTCCAGCCAATTTTGGGGTTCAGAGGGATTCCCCGTGGTCTGACCTTGAATTCCAATGAAATCTGGGATTTTTTGCTGCGTTTTCGGGAGCTGTCCATGGTCCTGACCTGGAATTCCACCCAAATCTGGCATCTTGGGTTTTTAGGGATTGTCCATGCTCTGACCTGGCTGAGGACTCCACACTTCCCTGGACAACATTCCAGGGGATAATTCCCGGGGATTTAGCCGGAGACCATTCCCACGTTTCATTTCCGTGTTGTTCTGTTCGCGCCTCTGCACATTTTCCATGGGTTTTTTTTCTCTCTTTTCCATGTTTTTCTCCCTTTTCCATGTTTTTTTTTTCTCTTTTCCATGTTTTTCTCTTTTCCATTCCCATCCATGCTCCAGACCAGCAGCTCGGTGAAGTAGGTAACTATGGAATTTTTTCCTTGGAATTCTTTTCCCCTCCCAGCTTTATCCTTTTTCCCACATTTTTTTCCCGCTGTGGCCTCCGTGTGTGGGGAGTTTTCCTGAATTTTTGGAGCTCGGCTTTTCCTGGTTTTCCCTCCATTCCTGCTGTTTATTCCAGATGGGATCGGGGGCAGAGGGATCTTCATCTCCCATCCCAGTTTTCCTGCACTTCCTGAAGTTTTCCTATCCTTGTCTGTCCTGAAATTCCCAGAAAACCCAAACTGGGAGACGCCTCCTGGGAAAATTCTGGAATGGGAGCTGTGGGTGAGGAACTGTGGATCAGGAATTCCATGGGAATTCCAAATGAGGAATTCTGTGGGAATTCCTGCTGCTCAGGGATTTGGGACGTTGGGCCGCAATTCCCGGTGCTCTGGGAGTGGCTTTGGAATTTCCAGTGCCAGGAAAATCCATCCTCTCCTGGTGATCCTGGAAATCTGATCCCGGATCCAGGGATGTTGAGTTTGGGAAGCATCAGATGGGGCGGGGCTGATCCCAAAAATATTCCCAAGGTTTCCATGTGCGCCCATCACTCCTCTGCTGTCAAATCCATGGAAAACCCCATGGAAAACCCCTTGGAGAACCCCATGGAGAACCCCATGGAGAATCCTCTTTTCCTGCTATTTGCCGCTGGCTCCAGGTGGATTCCCATTCCCAGGAAAATCCCGCCCAACCGGAGCTGGGATCAGCTGGATTTAAACCTGGGAATTCCCATGAGGAAAAGGAATGGGAAAATGGATTTTTCTCTCCAATTCCTGTGGATTTAGCCCGGGAATGCTGTCAGAGCTGGGAATTCCAGGTGCCACCAAATTCCTGAGGGAACAGGAGATAGGAAAACAGGGAATGGGCTCAGGCTGGGCCAGGGGAGGTTGGGATTGGATATTGGGGAATTTTTCCATGGAAAGGGCGGTCAGGCCTTGGGAGGAGCTGCCCAGGGAGGTTTGGAGTTGCCATCCCTGGGGGAATTCCAAGGAATTCCTGGATGTTGAGCCAGGAATAAGGCGGGATTTGATAATCCAGGAGGAATCAGGAATTCCTGGATTTCTGTGTTTAATCCTGGATTTTTCCAAGGCCTGGGAAGAGCTGTGTCACACTGGAGCTGCTCCAGAGGCGGCTCCGACTGCAGGGGCTGCTCGGAAATCCTGGAATTTCCACGGGGAAAAAACCCCTCCAGGGGCAAAATATCCGCAGGTTTTTAAGGAAAAGGTGACGTCATCATCCTTGTCCCTCTCCCTTCCCACCTTGGAGCTGCCAATTCCGAACGGCATCCAAAGGAATACATAATTTTTTCCTGGGATTCAGCTCAATCCATGGAAATCAGAATTTTCCCAAAGGATCCAGCTGGAATCCGATGTCAGCATTCCCGTAGAAAACTTGAAGTAGGAATTTTTCTGTATTCTGGGGCATAGTAATGAAAAATAAGGAAAAATCCAGGGATTTTCTCTGGGAAATGGGGGTTTGCCTTCCCACCTGCTGAAGAGTTGGGGATTTTTGGGAATATGCTCCGTAAATCCCTGTCTGGCACTGGATCCCTGCTTCCCACAGAATTCCATTTGTTAGGAATTCCCAGATGCAGGAATTCCATGTTTTTTGAGGTATGTGGATCCAGGTTTTCTATGGTTTTTAAGGATGGTTCTCCCTTATGTGCCACATTCCAAATGGGATGGGCCTATCCCAATCCCTGCCCACATTCCCAGGGCTTTCCTGCTGGATTTTCTGGGAATTCTGGCTGGGATCCAGCATTCCCAGGGCTTCCCATGGAGCTCCTTATCCTGCCAGGAGCTGCTCTCCCTCTGCTCCAGGGCTGGGAATTCTGGGAATTGTGGACTCCCTCTCCCTGTGGTTTTTCAGGATGGGGAATTCCCAAATCCCACTGTTTTCCAGCTGGGAATTTGAACAGGAAACGATCCCAAAATATTTCTCAATCCCTGCTTACAGGGCTGATCCCAAATTTTTCCTGGAGTGGGAGGGATTCAGGAAAATCCCCTCCGGCTGGAATTACACCCAAGACATTTCCCAGGCTGGATTAGCTGAGGAATTTCCCCGTTAATCCCTCAAACGCATCCCAGCTTTTCAGCAGGAAGAGGATTCCTGTGGATTCCAAAGGGATTCCCTGAACTCCCGGGGCTCCTCCTCCTCTTCCTGGGAAAAGCTTGGAGCAGCCTGGCAGCCGGGCCGGGTTTCCTTGGATCCCTGACTCCTTTCCCATCCATGTTTTCCGTGGGCACGGGTGTGAGACGGCTCCGGCTGCTCTGGAGCTTGGGAATGCTGAGCCAGGAATGCTCCTGGAAAAAGCCTGGGAAACATCCGAGGGAATGCAGGGAATAAAGGCTTGGAAAAAGGGCTGGGAAAAGCGGGAATGTTCTCCTGGAGAAGGGGAGGATCCAGGGAGAGCTCCCAGCACATTCCAGGGCCTGAAGGGGCTCCAGGAGAGCTGGAATTTGGGAAAGGGCTGGAGGGACAGGACACAGGGAATGGCTTCCCACGGGGAAAGGGGAGACTGGGGTGGGATTTTGGGAAGGAATTCCCAGCTGGAAGGGTTGGGATCCCCCCCAATCCCCCCCAATCCCAACATCCTGGAATTGGCTCCTCGAGGAATCTGGGATCCATAGGATTCGGGGACAGCTTTCTCAGTCCCATGGCTGTGCCAGGAGCTGGAATTCCCTGGATCCCGGTGGATTTGGATGGGATTGATCCCAGTTTTTGGGTGGAGTGGAGCAGCCGGAGCCATTCCAAAGCCACATTTCCTTGGGAATTCCGCTGGCTCCCACCCCACTGGAACTGCTGGGAAGAGTGCTGGGAATTCCCCACTGGGAATTTGGGAATGATGAATTGTGCTGGGATTCATCCCAGTTTTCCAGGTGGGATTGGGAAGGTCTGACTGGGAATTCTGGGGGTGGGGGCTGGGAAATCCTGAAATTCCAGCCCACGGTGAAAATCCCGCTCTGGGTGGGATCCAGGTCCTTGGGAATAGGGAAGGAAAATAGGAATGAAGAGGGGAGAGGAAATCCTGGATCATGGGAAGGATCCAGAACCTTCGCATCAGCAAATCCCATTCCCAAGCTCCTTCCTGCCCCCCAATCCCGAAATTCTGCTGAGGCCAAAAATTCCTCGGGAACATTTTCCCGGCTCTTCTCGTTCCCTCATTTCCCGTTCCCTTTGATTGCCGCTATTTTTTCCAAGGAATGCTTGATTAGAGCCGGAATGACGGGATAATGACGGGAATCAAAGCCGGGTCCTTTCCCAAATCAGCTCCGCAGCTGCAGCCCACGGAGCGGGAACGGCTCCGGAGCTGATTCCCGGATCCATCCGGAATGGGAACGGCTCCGGAGCTGATTCCCGGATCCGTCCGGAATGGGAACGGCTCCGGGGCCGATTCCTGGATCCATCCGGAATGGGAACAGCTCTGGAGCTGATTCCCGGATCCATTCGGAATGGGAACGGCTCCGGGGCTGATTCCCAGATCTGTCCAGATCCATCTGGAGTGGGAACAGCTCCCGGTGCTGATTTCTGGATCCATCTGGATTCATCCAGAGCCATTCCCAGGGCTGATTCCTGGATCCATTGTATCCAGTCCCGGGGCTGATTCCCAGGTCCATTCCTGGGACTGATTCCCGATTCCATCCAGATCTGGAACAGCTCCCAGTGCTGATTCCTGGATCCATCTGTATCCATCCGGGGCCATTCTGTGGCTGATTCCCGGATCCATCTGGATCCATCCAGAGCCATTCCTGGAGCTGATTCCCGGTTCCATCCAGATCTGGAACAGCTCCCAGTGCTGATTCCTGGATCCATCTGGATCCATTCACAACCCTCATTCCACACCCAGAACACAGATTCCTTGCGGAAATCGCTGCTGGAATTCCAGCCTGCTCCAGGCCCTGTGGGATGAGGATTGGAAGAGAGGAGGAAAAATCGGGAGTGGCTGCGGGAGGAGAGGAGAATCCAGGGAATGAAGGATAGGAAAAGAGGGAGGCCTCGAGCTGTGCTGGGGTAGACCCCAGCTGGATTTTGGGAACGTTTTTCCATGGAAAGGGGATCCCAGGGAGGTTTGGAAGTGAAGCCCCGGATCTCGAAATTCCTTCCTAGAGAGGAGTTGGGAACAGGAGGCTGGAATTCCAAAGGGCTTCAAAGCGGGAATTTTCCAGGGAGAGCTGTTGGGAATTAAGCAAAATCCAAGATTTGGGATCATTCCAAGGTCTGACAACACCGGAACCTTTGGAGTGCCAGAGAATTTGCATCCCAAAAAACAAAAACCCTTGGAGGAGCCTGGAAGGATTTTGCTGTTTGCCTTTTCCTTGGATTTGTTTTTCCTTGGATGCCTCCAGGCAGGATTGAATTCCTGGATCCTTCTGGGAATTCTTTGGGATGGATGGAGCAGGGCTGGATTTCCAGATGCCTGAATAAATTTTTATTCCCAAGTATCCAGGCAATGAGCCTCAAGAAGGACCTGGGTTGGATTTTTGGGATAGTTTTCCATGGAATTGGGGGGTCAGGCCTTGGCAGGGACTGCCCAGGGAGGTTTGGAGTCACCATTCCTGGAGGAATCCAAGGAATTCCTGGAATTCCACTCAGGACTGGGATCGGGCCCAGCTTGCACTCAGTGATCCAGGAGGGCTTTTCCAACCTCTGGAATTCTGGGATCTGAACACTCTGGAGAGAATTCACCCCTGGGGAACACCGGGAAGGTGATGCTGGGATCTGAGGATCCAGAGCAGCACAATTTGGGAATTTGGACATCCAGAGTGGGAAAATCTGAGATTTGGGGATCTGGAGTGGGATAATTCAGGAATTTGGGCACTCATACTGGGAAAATTTGGAATTTGGACGTCTGGACTGGGAAAAGTCAGGAATTTGGGTATCCAGAGTGTGAAAAATCTGGAATTGCGTATCCAGAGTGGGACAATTTGGAAACTTGAGGATCCAGAGTGGGAAAATTGGGAAATGGGGTATCCAGAGTGGGAAAACTCAGGAATTTGGAAATTTATGCATCCAGGGTGGGGAGACTTAGTGATCCAGAGCGGAAAAGTTACGGGAATTTTGATGTCCAGACTGGCACAATTTGGGAATTCAGGCATCCAGAATGAGAAAAANCTGAGGATCCAGAGCAGCACAATTTGGGAATTTGGACATCCAGAGTGGGAAAATCTGAGATTTGGGGATCTGGAGTGGGATAATTCAGGAATTTGGGCACTCATACTGGGAAAATTTGGAATTTGGACGTCTGGACTGGGAAAAGTCAGGAATTTGGGTATCCAGAGTGTGAAAAATCTGGAATTGCGTATCCAGAGTGGGACAATTTGGAAACTTGAGGATCCAGAGTGGGAAAATTGGGAAATGGGGTATCCAGAGTGGGAAAACTCAGGAATTTGGAAATTTATGCATCCAGGGTGGGGAGACTTAGTGATCCAGAGCGGAAAAGTTACGGGAATTTTGATGTCCAGACTGGCACAATTTGGGAATTCAGGCATCCAGAATGAGAAAAATCAGGAATTTGGAAATTTATGCATCCAGAGTGGAAAAATCAGGAATTTGTGCATCCAGAGTGGGACAGTTTGGGAATTTGGAGTTTTGGTCATCTAGAGTGGGACAATTTGGGAATTTTGGCATCTGGAGTGGGAAAAGTCGGGAATTTGGGTATCCAGAGTGCGCAAAATCAGGAGTTGGGTATCCAGAGTGGGACAATTTGGGAATTTGAGGATCCAGATTAGGAACATTTGAGAATGGGGCATCCAGCGTGGGAAAAATGATGATTCTGGAAATTTATGCATCCAGAGCGGGAAAATTCCAGGAATTCAGGCACCCAGAGCAGGAAAACCCAGGAATTCCAGATTTTCCAAAGGAGCTAAACTCCATGTTCCTTCGCTTCCCGGATTCCCGCTGTGCCTCTGGCATCGCAGGCGCCCTTTTCCCGGGATTCCCGGCTGATTCCCGATCCCTGTTTCCCGCAGTGCTGAGCATCGGCGAGGGCGGATTCTGGGAAGGCTCCGTGAAGGGCAGGAGCGGCTGGTTCCCGGCGGAATGCGTGGAGGAGGTGCAGATGCGCCAGTACGACTCCAGGCAAGGTGGGTATCCCGGAATTCCGGCCGGAATTCCCGACGGAATCACCGGAGCGCTCCTCCTGGCCGGTGGGCGTGGAGGGAATTTTGGGAGTTGAGTCCCAGGGGATGAGTTCTGGTCATGGATTCACCATCAGGGAATGGAGAATTTGGGATTGGTTGGGAAGGGATTAGCGGAAAAATTGGGAAAATTGGGATCGATCAGTTGGCAAAGGTTGGTATCCGGGAATTCCAGCTGGAATTCCCAATGGAATCACCAAGGTGCTCCTCCTGCACAGTGGGCATGGAGGAAATTTTGGGAATTGTATCCCAAGGGGTTCATTCCAGTCATGGATTTGTCATCGGGATCTTCTGCCGGGAATGGAGAGTTTGGGATGATGGAGGGGTGGGATCGGGGGAAAAACTGGGAAAATTGGGATTGGTCAGTCTGGAAAAAAAGAAAAATCCAGGATGATCCAGTTGTGGCTTCCTGGACCTGAAGGAGCTGTGGGAAAGATGAAAAGTAGGAATGTTGGGAATATTTGGAATATTTCAGAGGGATGGAGGGACAGGAGACAGGGAATGGTTCCAAACTCCAAGAAAAGATGGGAATTGTATCCCAAGGAATCAATTCCAGTTGTGGATTCATTGTTGGGATCTTTTGCAGGGAATGGGGAGTTTGGGATTGGTTGGGATGGGATCGGAGGAAAAACTGGGAAAATTGGGATTGGTCAGTTGGAGAAGGTTGGTATCCCGGAATTCCAGCTGGAATTCCGAGGGGAATCACCAGAGGGCTCCTTCTAGGTGATGGGGATGGAGGGAATTGTGGGAATTGCACCATGGGATCCCATCCCATCCTATGGATCCCATGGATCCCACCCTAATCCATGTCATCACTTGGATCCCATTCCATGAATGCCTTGGATCCCATCCCATGGATCCTGTGGATTCTGTTCCATCCCACCCCATGGAGTCCATGGATCCCATTAATCCCATTAATCCCACGGATCCCATCCCATGGATCTCATCCCATAGATCCCATTCCATGAATCCTATGGATCCCATCCCTTGGATCCCCTTCCATTAATCCCATGGATCCCATCCAATGGATCTCATCCCATAAATCCCATGGATCTCATCCCATAGATCCCATTCCATGAATCCAATAGTTCCCATCCCATGGATCCCATCCCTCAGATCCCATGAACTCAATAGTTCCCATCCCATGGATCCCATGGATCGCATCCCTTGGATTCCATTAATCCCATGGATCCCATCCCATGGATCCCATGAATCCCATGGATCCAATAGTTCCCATCCCATGAATCCCATGGATCCAATAATTCCCATCCCATGGATCCCATGGATCCCATGGATCCAATAGTTCCCATCCCATGGATCTCCTCCGGCTCGTTCCCGCTAATTTTAGCTGCTCCGTGTCCCTGCGGATCCCGGCCGCTCCCGGATCCATCCATCAGCTCCGGAGGCTCCGTGACGGCTCCATTAAAGGCGCTGCTATTTTTGGGAGCCGGGAAGGGAGCGGAGCTGCCGGGCCGTGGACAGCCCATAAATCCCGGGTTGTTTTCTTGGGAATGGGATCCAGGAAGGGTTGGGGAATCAGGGACAATATCCGGAGGGATGGGGAAAAGGGATGAGGGGGATTCCAAAGGGCTGGAATGGAGGAGAGAGGAGGGAATTCCTGAATTCCTGTTGGAATGGGAAGTGCTGGGAAATGCCAGCCCTGGATGGGCTTGTGGAGGTGTTGGGATCAGAGAATTCAGGATCTGCTAGGAATTCCGGATTTGCTAGGAATTCCTTTCTTCCATCCCTCCTTCTCTTCCTTCCACCTTTCCTTTCCTTTCCTTTCCTTTCCTTTCCTTTCCTTTCCTNTCCTTCCTTCTCTTCCTTTGCCCTTTCCTTTTCTTTCCTTTCCTTTCCTTTCCTTTCCTTTCCTTTCCTTTCCTTTCCTTTCCTTTCCTTTCCTTTCCTTTCCTTTCCTTTCCTTTCCTTTCCTTTCCTTTCCTTTCCTTTCCTTTCCTTTCCTTTCCCCCTTTTCCCTTCCCTCATTCCCGCCGGGAATTTTTCCTGGATCGGCTCCGCTGCTGCTCCCCGCTGCCATCTCCTGGTATCGAGCGGGAGCTTCCCGAGCTTTTCCTTGGAATTTCCCTCTGGAATCAGAGCCGGGAATTCCTCAGAACAATGATGTTCCCGCACTGATCCAAGTGGAGAATTCCCTGATTTTATTCCATGTGCTGCCGTTTGGGAGCTTCCCAGGTTTCTCCTTTTCCTTGGAATTTCCCCCTGGAATCAGAGCTGGGAGTCCCTCAGAGTGATGAGGATTTTCCTGGCCTGATCCAGGTGGAGCTGGGAAGAGGCCGGAAAACTCCAAAAGGATCATTCCCGGCTCTTCCCGTCCATTCCAAGGTGGGAAATGCACGGAAGCAGGGCGGGAATGCCGGATTGCTGCAGGCAAATTCTCCCTCATTCCCAGTTTTCTTCAGAATTCCGGCATTCACATCCAGTGACCTCTGGGAGAGCAGGAGGATCCCAGAACATTCCCAGATTTTCTGTGGGAGCTGCTTCCTCAGGAACATCTCCCTCATTCCCAGTTTTCCTCCTAATTCTGGCATTCCCAGAGATCCGGTGGCCTCCAGGAATTCCCATGAGCATTCCCAGTTCTTCCCATCTATTCTGAGGTGGAAAAGGAAGGAAGCAGGGCAGGAATGTGGGATTTGGGTTTTCCATAGGGTTGATTCTTCTCTGTCATTCCAACTGGGAATTTTGCTGGAATTCTCCCCCCTGGATGATTTCCAGGAACAGCTCTGACATTTCCTAGGAATTCCTTGGCCTCTCACCCCCAGGGATTCTCCTCATCCCTGGAGAAATTCCCACCCAGAATGGAATTCCCGGGGTTTGTGGGTCCCTTGGGAAGGCAGGAAAAGCCGGGAATAATTTGGGATGTGGATTTTTCCCACAGAAACCAGGGAAGACCGGACCAAGCGGCTTTTCCGGCACTACACCGTCGGATCCTACGACAACTTCACCTCCCACAGGTAAGGAGCCACTCCTGGGAATCCCGGGAATTCTGGGAATTCTCCTATCCATAGAAAAAAACCCCCTTTTCCTCACAGAGATTTGGAATTCCATGGAAAAGGGATTTTTTTCCAGGAGTTTTGGGTGGTGGGAGGAATTCCCAGACCTGGAGGAGGCTGAGGGAGAGCTGGGGACAGGATCCAAGGTTTTGGGGAATTCTGGGAATGCGGCCACATTCCTGGCTCGTATTCCAATGGAGGATCCAACATTGTGGAGAAGTTTGGGAATGTTTCCCATTCCTGGTTTGTGTCTCAGTAGAGAATCCAAGGTTCTGGAAAACTCTGGGAATGTGGTTCCATTCCTGACTGGTGTTCCAATGGAGAATCCAAAGTTCTGGAAGATTTTGGGAATGTGCTCCCATTCCTGCCTCATTTCCCAGTGGTGGATCCAAAACTTCGGGAATGTTTCCCATTCCCATCTCATTTTCCAGTGATCGATCCAAGGTTCTGGAGAATTCTGGGAATGTTTCCCATTCCCGTTTCGTGTCCCAGTGGAGAATCCAAGGTTCTGGAAAAGTTTGGGAATGTTTCCCATTCCTG